>OY720449.1:34024118-34189118 GCA_963082715.1 Harpalus rubripes | reverse complement strand
CTTTCACCGTCATTTCCACAGGAATTTCTTCAATTGCCCAAGCAATTTCCTTTCGTAAAGCAAGAAGGGTCCTTGGTCGATGCTGGTAAACCTTCGATTTGAGGTAACCCCAAAGGAAGAAGTCACATGGAGTGAGATCCGGTGAGCGCGGCGGCCAGCCAAGATCACCTCTCAGGGAAATTAGGCGACAGGGAAACAGTTCCCTGAGAATGTCCATTGATCGTCGCGATGTGTGGGCGGTTGCACCATCCTGTTGAAACCACACATTTTCCACGCCATTTTGTAGGGATGCATTTTGAGGTCCCGGTGCAAAATGCGCCGAATACTGCGGTTGGAAATCGCCAAAGCGAGCGAATGTTTTCGCGCCGAACGACGCGGGGAACGTTCAATCGCGGCTCTCACATTGGCCACGTTTTCAGCTCCTGTTGCTGTCCTGGGACGTCCAGGCGACTTCTTTTTCAATGCTGAACTCGTCTGTCTAAAATTTGACACCCACACTTTAATCGTAGCGTGATGTGGAACAGGATCATGACGCCCGAGTCCGAAATGAATTCGAAAAGCACGTTGTGTAGCAATTATCGAACCGCCGCATTCGATAAACCGCTCAATAACAAAAGCACGATGTTCACCAGACCAAGGCATGTTGATTACTGACAAATGGCAGAAAACCGGCTTTCTAACGGTTTTTACCCCACTACTCTAACTGCTCCCTCTTCTGGGAAAAAGGGATTTGAAATCGGATAGGTTTTTCTGCCCCAGCCTGTATATATATATATATATATATATATATATATATATATATATATATATATATATATATATATATATATATATATCTGTAGCTTGTTATCTATTGGTTATAGAAAAAAATGTTTAAGATGAAAGTTGTAGGGAATTTTATTCGCAACAATTAATGCTTATTGGTGGGGAGATATTTTGAAGAAAACGATTTTTTGCAACTTTTTTTACCAAGTTGGCGGTGGTTCCCAAGGGGCCCCGAAGTCGAAAACGTGTATTTTTTTTAGGACCTCTAATTATATAACATATCGAAAAATCAGAAATACTCGGCCTTTTTCAGGATAAAACTACTTATTGACTGGACTAATAAACTCTTACAAAAATCTTTCTGTAGTATGGAATGTGTACAAAAAACATAGAACTGAAGGTAATGTACTGAAAATATAAATATGGAATTGGAGACAAGAGAAAAGTTTAATTTGTCATTTTGAAAACTTAGAACTGGCGCTGATGTCAGCGCCATCTGCTTAAATGGAACAGAGTATAGATCATATAACTTAAAGATATGTGGTTTAAGTAAATTATAAACAATATGCTTTACTACAATAAGAGAACGTAAATATTTAGTTTACTAATATTCCCTTAAATTATCGATTTGATACAAGAGGGAATTTGAGAAAAACATTTACTGTTATTAGGTTGAGATATGAGTCTATATACTGATCGTATAATGTTTTCAATATTTCTACTGCTGAATAAGGTAAATTAGATTTACTTATTGCATGAAAAAATGATGTACCTATGTAATAAAATAATCTTATTTGTATTTTAATTTTACAATAAGTACAGGAATATGTTTTACATTATAGTGAAAGAGTAACAAAACTACAAAGACGTAATTTTTTAAAACTAATTTTAGCTCGTTTTGTGGGCACTATACGTACGAATATTATAATTTTTATTTAAATAAATACTTATATAAAAATTTAAATGAATTGATATTTTCCAAATTTTTTGGATAATCAGTATACGGTTTGTAAGAGTGACCCCTGTTGTGCATTTTACACGCAAGCAATGAGTACCGGTGAGGTGATGCCTAGTAAACGCCCGCACGGTACAAATATATTCATCATACCGATATCTGTGTATAAAGCAGATTGGTACATCCAGCAATGGGTAACATGCCGTGATGATAAATAAATGAAAATAAATATACATGTATCATTACGGCATGTTACCCATTGCTGGGTGTGCCGTGATAATAATTGTAGCTTAAAGTCTTGAAAGAGCATTATAAATAATCCTCATGTGAGATTTATTTTGTTCAGAGAAAATAGAGAAGTTTTTTTGGCACATGAACCGCGATTTCAAGCCAAATATATAAGTACAAAGTGGCATATGAACAAAATCATGTTCAAAGGAAAAATAGAGAAGAAATAAAATATTTCGCTTTGAACAAAAAATATGTGAACCGTGTTTAATATTGGAAATTACATTTGGATGTCTTCTCTCGTTGAATTTCTCAAGCGTTATTTATGATATTGTCACAATGCAAAGTATATTACATATAAAGAAAATATATTGGTGTTTTCACGCAATATATATATATTATAAAGAAAAAAAATTCTTTGATAAAGATTACATCAATGAGAAATTTACACGTCTTAATTATAGTTTTATATACATATATATATATATATATATATATATATATATATATATATATATATATATATATATATATATATATGTACCGGGTGTCTTAGGCCGACCGACACATGGGCGATTAACATGTAAAATTAGTTAATTGTGAATAGTATCTCCCCAGTGCAAGATATTAAGATGAAATTTTGCATGCTTATCCGGGGATACTATTTCTATGGATTTCAATTCAAATCAGTCAATTTACAAGTGTAATATTAGAATAAATTAAGAAAAATTGTAGAAGTACCATGAATGTTATTCATATCTTGAAAATAATAGTATCTAAGCAACAGCTCTGATAGAGTAGGGGTAACGTGCGCGCTTCACAATTTAGAGAGTCGGGTTCGAAACCAACCGACAGCAATATTTATTTTTTAATTTTTTCTTTTCAAAATAATTTTTATTATTAGTATGTTTTTAATCTTTTATTAATATTTAATTTAATAAAGTGGATACATTGTACGTAACAAGATTTATTTATTTAAAAAATATTAAATCGTAAAAGATTAAAAACATATTAATAAGAAAAATTATTTTGAAAAGAAAAAATTAAAAAATAAATATTGCTGTCGGTTGGTTTTGAACCCAACTCTCTAAAATGTGAAGCGCGCACGTTACCCCTACTCTATCAGAGCTGTTGCTTAGATACTATTATTTTCAAGATATGAATAACATTCATGATACTTCTACAATTTGTCTTAATTTATTCTAATATTACACTTGTAAATTGACTGATTTGAATTGAAATCCATAGAAATAGTATCCCCGAATACGCATGCAAAATTTCATCTTAATATCTTGCACTGGGGAGATACTATTCACAATTAACTAATTTTACATGTTAATCGCCCATGTGTCGGTCGGCCTAAGACACCCGGTATATATATATATATATATATATATATATATATATATATATATATATATATATATATATATGAAGTTAAGAAGAGATTTAATTATTTTCAATAGAAAATTTTATATACATACCGGGTGTCCCAAGCACAAAATAATATAATATAAATGCATTATTTTTTATTTTGGTATTATCAAAGCAGGTAATATGGTTTTACTGTATTTATAAAAAATATTATTTATTAATATTATAATAAGATAAATGATGTGGCCAGCACATTACCTTCCGTCAGTTCTGTGTATTTTTACAAATTCCACATAGAAAGTTTCTTGCAAAAGATTCCATATTTCCAGTACATTACCTTTAGTCAGTTCTATGTATTTTGTACAAATGCCATACAGAAAGTTTCTTGTAAGAGATTCTATACATTTCTAGGAAAATTATAACACAAACATACTATGTCAGTTGCACTTGACACTCTTTATCAATCAGAATTTTGTTAATATGATAGATATTTCCACAGTTGGCCACTTTATGAGATTTAATTTTTTTATAATTTTTTAACTCTATATCCATTGAATATTAAGTATAAAATGTACTCAAATCGTATAGCCAATCAAATATATCTTAAATATTTATAATAACATTAAATGTAAGAAAATTAAATTTATCAGCGTTTTTTCAAGAAAAACCGTTAAAATACGCAAAAATTATAATTTTGGAGTTGTTGGAGTTATACATACATACATACATACATACATACATACATGCATACATACATACATACATACATACATACATACATACATACATACATACATACATACATACATACATACATACATACATACATACATACATACATACATACATACATACATACATACATACATACATACATACATACATACATACATACATACATACATACATACATACATACATACATACATACATACATACATACATACATACATACATACATACATACATACATACATACATACATACATACATACATACATACATACATACATACATACATACATACATACATACATACATACATACATACATACATACATACATACATACATACATACATACATACATACATACATACATACATACATACATACATACATACATACATACATACATACATACATACATACATACATACATACATACATACATACATACATACATACATACATACATACATACATACATACATACATACATACATACATACATACATACATACATACATACATACATACATACATACATACATACATACATACATACATACATACATACATACATACATACATACATACATACATACATACATACATACATACATACATACATACATACATACATACATACATACATACATACATACATACATACATACATACATACATACATACATACATACATACATACATACATACATACATACATACATACATACATACATACATACATACATACATACATACATACATACATACATACATACATACATACATACATACATACATACATACATACATACATACATACATACATACATACATACATACATACATACATACATACATACATACATACATACATACATACATACATACATACATACATACATACATACATACATACATACATACATACATACATACATACATACATACATACATACATACATACATACATACATACATACATACATACATACATACATACATACATACATACATACATACATACATACATACATACATACATACATACATACATACATACATACATACATACATACATACATACATACATACATACATACATACATACATACATACATACATACATACATACATACATACATACATACATACATACATACATACATACATACATACATACATACATACATACATACATACATACATACATACATACATACATACATACATACATACATACATACATACATACATACATACATACATACATACATACATACATACATACATACATACATACATACATACATACATACATACATACATACATACATACATACATACATACATACATACATACATACATACATACATACATACATACATACATACATACATACATACATACATACATACATACATACATACATACATACATACATACATACATACATACATACATACATACATACATACATACATACATACATACATACATACATACATACATACATACATACATACATACATACATACATACATACATACATACATACATACATACATACATACATACATACATACATACATACATACATACATACATACATACATACATACATACATACATACATACATACATACATACATACATACATACATACATACATACATACATACATACATACATACATACATACATACATACATACATACATACATACATACATACATACATACATACATACATACATACATACATACATACATACATACATACATACATACATACATACATACATACATACATACATACATACATACATACATACATACATACATACATACATACATACATACATACATACATACATACATACATACATACATACATACATACATACATACATACATACATACATACATACATACATACATACATACATACATACATACATACATACATACATACATACATACATACATACATACATACATACATACATACATACATACATACATACATACATACATACATACATACATACATACATACATACATACATACATACATACATACATACATACATACATACATACATACATACATACATACATACATACATACATACATACATACATACATACATACATACATACATACATACATACATACATACATACATACATACATACATACATACATACATACATACATACATACATACATACATACATACATACATACATACATACATACATACATACATACATACATACATACATACATACATACATACATACATACATACATACATACATACATACATACATACATACATACATACATACATACATACATACATACATACATACATACATACATACATACATACATACATACATACATACATACATACATACATACATACATACATACATACATACATACATACATACATACATACATACATACATACATACATACATACATACATACATACATACATACATACATACATACATACATACATACATACATACATACATACATACATACATACATACATACATACATACATACATACATACATACATACATACATACATACATACATACATACATACATACATACATACATACATACATACATACATACATACATACATACATACATACATACATACATACATACATACATACATACATACATACATACATACATACATACATACATACATACATACATACATACATACATACATACATACATACATACATACATACATACATACATACATACATACATACATACATACATACATACATACATACATACATACATACATACATACATACATACATACATACATACATACATACATACATACATACATACATACATACATACATACATACATACATACATACATACATACATACATACATACATACATACATACATACATACATACATACATACATACATACATACATACATACATACATACATACATACATACATACATACATACATACATACATACATACATACATACATACATACATACATACATACATACATACATACATACATACATACATACATACATACATACATACATACATACATACATACATACATACATACATACATACATACATACATACATACATACATACATACATACATACATACATACATACATACATACATACATACATACATACATACATACATACATACATACATACATACATACATACATACATACATACATACATACATACATACATACATACATACATACATACATACATACATACATACATACATACATACATACATACATACATACATACATACATACATACATACATACATACATACATACATACATACATACATACATACATACATACATACATACATACATACATACATACATACATACATACATACATACATACATACATACATACATACATACATACATACATACATACATACATACATACATACATACATACATACATACATACATACATACATACATACATACATACATACATACATACATACATACATACATACATACATACATACATACATACATACATACATACATACATACATACATACATACATACATACATACATACATACATACATACATACATACATACATACATACATACATACATACATACATACATACATACATACATACATACATACATACATACATACATACATACATACATACATACATACATACATACATACATACATACATACATACATACATACATACATACATACATCTTCAATTTTTTTATAATAATGATTTGTTAGCTGACGATAAATTCTAAAAAAATAATAATACCGAAAAACTAAATTATCTACCACATTTAAATACTGTTTTAGTTTCTATCTAAGAGGTCATAGTAGTGCTTTGCTGTCTCTTTCTTCGTACTTGTCGTCTTTGTCTAAAAGATTACTTCAGAACTCAGTAGATGGCAACAGAAAAATTCTAAGATCATAAGTCCTCATTAGTGTAATCAATTATTGTCATAGGCGAATATGGAACAGCCCACCGGTTGTCTCCTTCGATGTTACCGTTTTGCATTTGTATGGTTGCTAATTTTCTGCCATCTTCTGCTGATGTTCTTCTGTATAAAGGATATCCATCGTTTCTTGTAATTGTGTTGGATACTAATGCTCGAAGATATCGCTTAGAGCATTCTCCGTATATCATGGATGGTGAATTTGGATTCAATGTACTACAAGATCCATGTATCATATTTTTAGTCACAACTTCATACAAATTCTTATCGACGTCGGCATCGGGTATTTCAGCGCGTATTACATCGTTGATTTAGTTTGTAGTGATTTTGTTTTAGAGCTAGATTAGTATATGTGCGTGTGGCAGTCCTCTCTTTGGCATTCCACTGAGTACATCCAACAGCGCATAGACCCAAACACTTCATGTTTTACCACGAAATCCATCAGGGATTGCAGCTTCTGTCTGAAAACACGTGCTGTGCTGTTATGTCTATCCACCGGCGATTGCTCAGGAAGTAAGAGCTGTTTTATATCGTCCCGAACTGGATTGCCTGTGAATGTAATGAATAGGTCTGGTCGCCTGTAGTGACGAACATACGCAATTGCATCTTGAGCGTACTCATTCATATGACGTGAACTTTCTGTATATGGAGATAGCAAAATCGTTAGTCTTCCAACGTTAGTTGTATTACTATCATTTACAACTGCATCTCGTAAATGAACGTATTCTTCGGAGCGAAGCTTGGTCCGATTCAAACGGATGAATATCAAACGTTTTGTTTAGATTTTTGCATACATATCTACGATGTATTAGTGACACAATTGACTGCATTTCAAAATGAGATTTTATTTATAAAGATTATTTCTTAATTCTAGATGATTGTAATTGGAAATAGAAGATAGATTTTTGAAAGTTCAACAATATTTGTGTAAAAAAATTATCTTATTGGAGAATCGAACTCTAATCTTCGAATTCAAAGGCAGCTATTATGCTAACCAATGTACAACGCCAGACATTTGAAGATCTTTTTATAGCACAAAATAAAAAAATGGAAGCACTATTTATTTGCAAATTTTTATTATTTTTGACAATTTATGCAATAATAATGAAGTAATTAATATTAAATAAGGTACTAAAGGTAATACACTATTGTCATGTTCAATATAATGGCTTTCTACCGGACACTTTTTATTTACAAAAAAACTATTATCCCATGTTAAATGCCTATGTCAAGGGTTGCTGGGGACAGCCTACATGTACATGTAGGAGATTAAACATTAGAAAATACTTATTGCAGATTGTTGCCGCTTGTTTTGGTAAACGGTCTGTAAAAGACTGTTTCCTATGTTAATTTTCTAATATATACTCGTATTATACATATCTTGAATATAATCACCAGATACAAAGTGATTGAAAAAATTATTTAAAAAATAATTTTTTTAGTGTTTAAATAAAAATTCTAAATACTCTTAACCTCTAGAAAGTAATATAATTTTTTGTTTCACTGAAATCGTAAAAAAAATTAAAAACTTATAAAAAAGTAAAGTACCTCCTTGTATAATTTGAAATTGATTTTTTTTATAGAGAAATTTATTTAATCTTTTTCAGTCACTGCAGCCATGTATTATAATTATGTTGTTCTCATAAATCTAAAAATATTAATTCGATTCGTACATGCTTTTTTTCGCTGTTCTTCTTTGACCGTTTTTAGTGGTAAATATCAGTAATCTAATCTTGAGTTCTGTATCAAAATTTGTGTCTTTTTGCGGGCTGTATTCTCGTTTATTTAACAAAAGTGCAGTGTGATAACTAGTGCAATTTCTGCGTTTTTGTGCATTTATTGATACTGCAAATCAGTTACACTGTAGTAAACAATAAACAACAAGTTTTCGTCTCCACATTAAGGTCAGTGACATACAGTGGACCATCTAAAATAATATTTGCAAACAAGTGTTTTATCCATCATGGTTCAAACGTGCGATACCTGCAATCAGAAGGTGAGCAGACAAGATAAATCTGTGTCTTGCGTCGGTGGTTGTCTCTCATGCTATCATATCAATTGTTTGGCGATTCCTCAAACTGACAAAACAGCTCTACTAACATCTACACATCTACCATGGATATGTACTAACTGCAAATTGCAATTAGCATCCCGACCTCCCCTATCGCCATCTAACACCGCGCGCTCATCCACCTACACACTCGATGACGTCATGGCTACAATGATAGAATTGAAAAAGTCTGTCGAGTTTTGTTGTCATAAGCTCGACGATTTTGAAAATAAAATCAAACTATGGTCCGACAAAATAAATCTAATAGAACCCTTGAAAAATGAATGCGAGATACTAAAAAGTAAAGTAAACGATCTCGAGCAGCGATCCCGGTTCAATAATCTGGAAATAGTAGGAGTACCAGAAAAAACTAACGAAAATTTATTAAATATTATTACTAAATTAGGTGCTGCTATACAATGTCCGGTTAATGATTCCGATATAGATGCCGTACACAGAGTCTCTCATTTTAATAACATCAGTAACAAACCGAAAAACATTATTATTAGATTTGTGTCGCGACTTAAACGAGACAAGTTCATTACTAATGCACGTCAATCTAAAAATTTATCAACCAAGGATATCAGCTTCTCTGAAAACAACCGAGTATTTATAAACGATCATTTAAGTCCCGCGAATAAATTTTTACTAAAAAAAACTAAAGACACAACTCGTGAAAAAGGTTTTAAATTTGCCTGGGTTAAAAATTGTAAAATCTTCGTGAGAAAAAATGAAAACTCTCCTATTATAATAATAAATAATGAAAAGGATCTAAATAAAATAAATTAAATCAAAAGTGCAGATAATCATTTTCCACATTCTAAATGATTAGTTTATATTATCAAAACGTTCGTGGAATCAAATCAAAATTAACTAATATTTATAATGAAATGTGTGCTTGCAATTATGACATTATTTGCTTGAGTGAAACATGGCTAAATGATACAATTAGCGACGGCGAAATCTGTGATACAAACAATTACTCGGTCTATAGACGTGATCGCAGTGATCCCAAAAAAAAGGAAGGTGGAGGTATCCTAATCCTTGTCTCAAAAAAATTTTATTCCCAACATCATCCAAACTGGTCATCTTCCGCCGAGGACATCTGGGTATCAATTTCCAGCCGTGACCACCAAAAACTTTATGTCTGCTGTGTCTACATCCCTCCCTCAAGTGACCCTAACATTTACAGTGATCATTTAAAAAAAATTAGTGATGTGTCCCTGCAAATTGCCAATAACAATATAATAATAACCGGTGATTATAATCTACCAGAGATACAGTGGTCAGGTGCTCCCAATAACCTTCTTACACCGATCGTCCACCGAAGAACTGATACTCATTCCACCTTGCTTAATACAATGTCCCTGTGTAGTCTCAAACAACATAATAACATTCCTAATCATCAGGGCAAAATATTAGACTTAATTTTATGTACCTTCAGTGTTAATGTTTCCCAATGTAACGAACCAATAAGTAAACTAGACCCTTATCATCCCGCTCTAGAAATAAATTGTGACTTTCTATGTTTTAAACCACTTTTACAAAATAATATTTCCTGCTATAACTTTAAAAAGTGTGATTATGAAAGTCTTATTTACAAATTATCAGCTGTTGACTGGGATTCCAAATTCATTCATAACAATGTCAATGACAATATTAAAATATTTTATAACACTATTTACAGCCTTTTAGATACTTTTTGCCCAATTTACTATCGTAAAAACAATAAATATCCAAAATGGTTTTCCCAGTCACTGATAAAAATTATTAAAGAAAAAAACAAATACCATAATAAATGGAAAATATATAGGAACTTTCATGATTATAACTCATTCTCAATACTCCGCAGAAGAATGAAAATTATAATGCAACAAGATCATCGTAAGTACATTAAATATTGAAAATAATATTAACACTAATGTTAAATATTTCTGGCAACACACAAAAACCCTACGCAAGAATAACAGCCTTCCTAATTCTATGTACCTTAACAATGATACTGCCCTATCCGGTAATGATATCAGTGATCTTTTTGCAACATATTTTGAATCAGTGTACACAACGCAGCAAAATAATAATGACACATGCTATATATCATCAAACTTTAACATAGGAAGCATAATAATTCAAGAAGCAGATATCCTACATTGTTTAACTTCTACAAACATTAATAAGGGATGCGGACCTGACAAAATACATCCTCGTTTTATAAGAACGTGTGCGCATTATCTGTCAAGGCCATTATTCTTACTATTTAACCAGTCACTTAGGACAGGAGTATTTCCCGAAATATGGAAACTATCCCATATTACACCTATTCACAAATCTGGTGATAAAAGAAACATTGCTAATTACAGACCCATTTCCATTTTATCAGCTTTTGGTAAAATCTTCGAACTTTTAGTTATCAATCAAATACAATCTGACTTTAACACCATAATAACATCTAAACAAACGGGTTTCTGTAGCAAAAAATCTGTCTTAAATAATCTTATTCCATTCAGTGAGTATGTAGGCAAGTGCTTAGATAATAAAAAACAAGTTGACGTTGTGTACACTGATTTCAGCAAAGCTTTTGATAGAGTCAATCACTCCTTACTTATAAAAAAGCTGGAATCTTACGGTGTTCACGGTTCTCTTCTGCGGTGGATTGATTCATATATTAAAAATCGTTCTCAGTTAGTATATGTTAATGGTTTCACATCACGCATTATTAAAGTAACTTCTGGAGTACCTCAAGGGTCACATTTAGGTCCCCTACTTTTCAATGTATACATTAACTCCATATCTAACTATTTTCATTTTTGTAACTTCCTTCTGTATGCAGATGATTTAAAAATATATAAATGTATAGAGTCTATCAACGATTGTCATCTACTACAGAAAGAACTTGATAATCTAGTATTATACTGTACTGAGAATGATTTAGCCTTAAATATTTCTAAATGTTATATTGTAAGTTACACAAGAAACAGAAAAGTTATTCATTTTAATTACAACTTGAATAACTTTACACTTGAGCGTAAAATCTCTATAAAAGATCTTGGTATTCTTTTCGATAGCAAATTGCTCTTGAATGAACATATAGATTACATTGTCAATAAAGCTTATAAAATATTGGGATTTATATACAGATCTTGTAAAAGCTTCACTAAAATTGAACCATTTCTATTATTATACAAATCTATAGTTCGTCCTATAATTGAATATGCTTGCCAAATTTGGAATCCTACTTACTCAAAAAATATTGTTTTACTAGAGTCTGTACAGAAAAAATTTGTACATATGTTAAAATTTAAATTTTCCATTGCCAATGACAATTATAACAATACACTTAGAGAATTAAAATTACAGTCTCTTGAACAAAGAAGGTTAATAGCAGACATGCTCCTATTATTCAAAATTGTCAATAACCTTGTTGACGGTCATGATATTATAAATAATTTGAATTTTCATGTTGCACAATCTAACACTAGAAACAAAAATTTATTTTATATTGCAAAGTGTAATTCAAATAATTACAAAAATTCAACTCTAAACAGAATTATGGATACATACAATAAGAACTGTCAGGAATTAGATATCTTTTCATTATCATTAGCACAATTTAAATCCGCTTTAAACCACAGTGATATATTTTGAACAAAAATATGTTACTTAAGTACCACAAATATAGATGTTATTAAAGGCATGTTCATATTTATGTTTATATTTGTATTATATTGATTACGTTATTGTAACAATATTGTAAATTGTTTATGTATTGGTGTGGAAACCTATTATTGGATATAAAATCCGTTGGCTTCCCAAATAGAATAAAAATAAAATAAAAAATAAAATATAAAGTAACATAAATTGGACACAGCTGTGCTCTGTAGCTATTAACAAGTTTATCCCGTCGTATCTCAATAACAACAGATAAGTTAAAGACCCTTGCAAAAAATGAAATAGAGTAAAGAATTTTTGTCATTGTTTGCCCTTAATAAACAATTTGATTATATTCTTTTCTTGTGAAATTCAAGAATTTGTCTTATTATTTTTTCATTAAAATATTTACTTTTTATATTATATTTGTTATTTGAAGAAGACTCACAATAACATACTTATCATGTGTTGCAATCTCTAGGTACAAATAGTAACAGCCTATTATTATAAATATTACTTCTATTTCAAAAACATGCTGACAAACATCCAAATAGACCGGGCGCCAAGAAACAGGCCGTTTGAAAAAACCGGTGGATTCATTCTGATTGATGATTTAAGTTCAGAAAGACCTAAAGAATGAAATTCTGATTGTTGCCGGACAAAGTCAGTGGTAATTTTTTTATAGGGGGTATAAGAATTATTGATGAATTCGCTGTAACGGTCAAGAAAACGTTGTTTATTACTACTAAAAAGTTGTTTCTGTAGGGTATGAAATTACAAACATCACGAATATTATAAAATACAAATTTATTATGGTAAAAAAGCCGCGTGCCTCAGTGGTTTAATCGCGAATCTGGGGAACCGGGTCCGATCCCGACCGATGCCAAAAAGAAATATTTCGAATTTAAATGTCACTAAAGTTACCCTTGTGGTGCACTCTCCACACATCAATAAGTGCCAGTGAGGTGACGCCTGGTAAACGTCTGCACGGTTGCAGGATACGACCGATGGTCGTTTTCTTTCTCCCTCTCCACAGCAGTTTATACCAGCTCCAATGTATTGTAGCGGGCCATATTGTACCTGACGCGGTTTAGACGTTTTAGTTATAAAAGAGTTTTCACATAACGTCAAACTAGATAGCGTGATAGCTTATTTTGATTTCTGAGTTAACAAATTCTAATAGTTGTTCCAGAAAAAGCAGATTGAAGATAAAATTTTCTTAGTTAGACGCCAAGTACGAGTATATTTAAACAAGCTTGTGTTTCCAGATCATAGCCCATCGATTCCTTCCGTTCCTGTATTAGTAAAAAAATTCGCACTTTATTAAGCTATATCTCTTAAACCATATAATCAAAAAAGTTATTTTTATTTTAATATTTGTCATTTATATATTTCTATAAACTGGGATGTTTTTTTAATAAAATGGGAAGCGCTGTTTTGAAGCTACAGTGAAAAATATAACATTTACTATTACTTGATACAGAAAACACATACAAAAAGAGCTCTCTTTGATTGCATTCATCTCAAATTTGAGATGGTCAATCGATTTTTACTAATAAGAAAATATGTAAATATTATTGTTCTGTACCATTGAGGGAGTAAGTCAGCTCAACTTGGCGCCGGTTTCAAGCTCGAGTAAATGGTGAGGGTTGGTGGTAAGAAAGGCATTCGACTGTAAAGTCTTCGCCGAAACCAAAGACGGAAAGTGTAGGATAGGAAAGTGGTATAAGGTCTAGGGTGTTCCTCGCAAGTGCCGCGCTTTTCCCATCAAGGCTGCACATCCGTCAACTTGTTACGCCATTTTTGTCGCAAAATTTTAACAATAATTTTTACCTTTTCGACTCAAAAAAAAAATAAAAACACTAAATTCTGTACATTTTGTTAAACCAATATCAAAACTGTGTTGAAAAATTATTTAAAATATTTATTTCAAATGAGTACAATAGACCTTCCAATGAAGATCCGATTTTCATGGCTGTAATGCTTTCATCTTAACCTCAACAAGTATTAAGTTAATTATAATAAACTTGTAACCATTGTTTGTACAATTTTGTAAAATAACATCGTTGTCATATTGTTTATAGTGCCCCGATGAAGGAATAAATTATTTTCCGAAAGCTTAGCAATAACTTAAAAGAGTGTATTGATTTCAAAAACTCCATCTCCTTGACTGCTACACCGTTATCCATTTAACTGTTATCTTAACTGATCAGTCGAGATCACAAAAAACGTATATATATATATATATATATATATATATATATATATACAATACAATAATTTCAAATGTTTTATTTTAGATTATTTCATAACCTGATGGAAAGGAGAGGAAGCAATATAACTATTTAACGTTTTTTTTCTGATTGTTCATCCCTCATAGAAGAAAATAGCTATTTGTGTATTAAGAGCGCAAAATGGGACATTGTCGATTGAGAGGTTGTTGCCGCGCGACGCAGGAGCGAGGCAATCTCTCGAAATCGACAATGTCCATTTGCGCTCGAAACACACACAAGATTTTTTCTACAGTCGCCACAATGGGGTCCTGCACTATAACAAAAATTTATTTTTTATTTATTTTTACTTATCGGTATTTTCCATTCTTCTTGAGCTATTGCTTCAACTATTTAACTAACTAACTAACTTAACCCAATCCAACCTAACCCAATCTAACCCAACCTAACCCAACCTAACCCAACCTAACCTAACCCAACCTAACCCAACCTAACCTAACCTAAGCTATGCTAACCTAACCTAAGCTAACCTAACCTAACCTAAGCTAACCTAACCTAACTCAACCGAACCCAACCCAACCCAACTCAACCTAACCTAACCTACCTAACCTAGCCTAACCTAGCCTTATCCAACGTAACGAAAAGTAACAAAATGTAACGAAAAGTAACGAAACGTCCCCCTTTTGAAAGTAGGGGTAGATCCTGCGTTTAGGATCGTGAGATCAAGGGAAGCTGCCCAATCTGTGAGTCTTTCCCCTCTTGGATCCTGATACGTGCTACCCCATTCTGGGGACTTTGCATTAAAGTCTCCTGTCACTATCATCTTACCGTCAGCCTGGGATCTAGTACTCCTCAGGAGGTCGATGAGGAAGTCCTCGTATTCCTCTATTGGTCTGTTAGGGGAGAAGTAGCAGCTGTAAACCGTTAGCTCGCCTACTTTGACCCAGACATATCCCGCCTCTTGTCCATGTTTGCTGACGATTTTGTCTTTATTCCAGACTCTGATCGCCGCATCCTTCCTGTCATCCTTATATGTTCTTTCATCATCGAGGAGCCCTGGTTCACTAATAGCTAGCAGGTCAGCTTGTTGTGTGTTTGCTGTAGCAAACAGTAGATCCTGGGCCGCCCTGCTTCTGCCTACGTTTATTTGTATAATTTTGAAGACAAGGCCTTCCTAGCCTCCTCCAAGGCTGCGCTGTGCTTTGGGCATTTTATCGTACTGCTGCGATGACCCTCTATACCACAGGTGAGACACTTTGGCTGCTCCCTGCAATCGGAAATTTTGTGCCCTTCTTTGCCACAGTTGTTGCAGTGGTTTGTGTAGTCTCTTCCTGTGCATGTTTTGGCTTTGTGTCCGTAGCCATAGCATCCATAGCACTGCTGGACGTTTACCCACTCCCTAACTCGGCATGTTACCCAGTCTATTTTAACTGCGCCATCAAGTTGTTGGAGGAGAATATTTGCAGTATTCCTAGTGGTGCTAATCACTGCTCTTTGCGTCTCCGCATATGCTGGCTTCAGAGATATCATATTTACCTTTCCTTCTCCAGTTGCTTCCTCCAGCCACTTTAGGACTTCTTGGGCACTTAGCCCCTGTTTTATGTCTTTGACAATCAGTCTTTTTAATGTATTGTCCTTGTTTATTAGCTTTGAGGTGCTGCTTTCGCCAGCAGCTATTCTGACTGCTTCGTATAATTCCTCAGTTTTGTTATTATCTTTCTCGACTTCGATTAGGACATCTCCCACACGAGTCTTTTTAATTGCCAGAACTTTGACCCCTATGGTCTCTGGGTCAATGTTCTTTTTAATCTTCTTAAGCACCTCTGAATAGTCTTGACCTTTTGTGCTTATTATAATCGCGTCATTCTTTCTTTTGTTTTTTGCGGCTTTGCTTGGTTCAGGGCTTTTCTCTCTCAAGGATTTACGCCGCCTATCCTTGCCTTTTTTGGCCACCTTCTCCCACTCCCCTTCTTCTTTGCTATGGGTGGGATTCTCAGTAGGGTTTTCTACATCTTTCTGTTTTGAATTTTTCTTCTTCCTATGTAGGCTATATGTCCAGAAGTTTATGTCCATTCTATAGAAGATGGTCTCTATCATCTTTCTGACAAGAGCCCATCTCAGTTTGCCCTTACCTACCCCTATCCTTGGCATTGCAATCTTGTTGTGCCCATGCTTGGACAGAATGCTCCTAAGATTAAGGAGGCTAGAGTAAAGAGATTGAGGGGTTAACTTCCCCTCCTCAATCTTTGGCACTACGCAGTATGCGTGCCTAGCTGTAGTCTCTGTGTTCACTTCGTCTCCAAGAGTTTCTGTTTGTGTGGAGATACATATCACTCTCTCCTTATCATTGTTTTCCTTCTGCGCAAGGTACCACAAGGTTGTTTGTTCAATCCCAGTGGTTTTGTTGGGAACATCCTGTAGGCCATGCACTATTGCAAATTCTGCTGGAGCCTCTAGGAAATTTCCCTCTTTTTGGGAGGTACACACAAAAGCCTACTCAGGCCAGAACATTTCAGAGGTCCTAATAAATTCCTCGAAAGTTCCGCTTTCGGCTATCCTTTTGGTAACCTCCTCCAGTGTCGGTTTTTTTCCTTTACACCTTCATGTTTAGTAGATGTTTGTGTCCCCTTTTCTTCGTTCTCTGTTTCAGTTTGCGTGGATATTTCTGCGCATTTTACCTTCTGTATTTGCTTCACAAGTAGTGCTTTCTTCGAAGCTTTGTGAGCATATTCCACCCTTTGCACTTGGGCAGATAGGGTCCTCACTGTCTGGTTAATCTGTTTTTGCGTGTTTGTGTGCACCGTGAAACATAGATGTTTCAGGTCCTCTATTTGCTTGACCAGTATGCCCATCTCATTTTCGCTCCACTCCGCTTGCGTCGGCAAATCCGGTACTAATTTACCAGTTTTGTCAGGAGTTGGGACCGTCTGAGTACTACCAAACAGTCTACTTCTAGTCTCTTGCCTGTGTTTTTTGGGATCTGGGGAATCGCTAATCCTACTCACGTATTCCTCTGCACTCTCTTTGTGCAGTTTCGACGGAATGGTATTGTCTGATTCTGTAGCCATCTGATTCCATTTGCGTTTCAGTTTTTCAACTTCTTCCGCAGTTTTAAAACTTAGGCTATCCGTTCTACCTGATACCGTCAGGTTTGGGACTGACATGACTCTTTGTCTCCCTTCTGGAGATCTCGAGAGTGAATGTCTCGCCTGAAAGGGGTCCTCTGTACACTCGAGGTCCTGTAGTAACTCTCTCTCTTCTGTTATGAACTCTTCACTTGTCTCTTTCATCTTTTGTATATTGGTGTTCTCGTTGCTTGCGTTTATATTATCGGAAGAAGACATGTTTGTGTCGTTTGGCCACACATCACGGAATGCTCCGACACATGCTCTAGGTCTGACCACCCCCGTGGACGCGCGTAGTTGCAGTCATCCATCGACCAGCAAAATACTTGCCTTTGGACCGGCCGCAGATACTGCCGTTCTCCTAGGCGGTTCCACCTTAGGGTGGCTCCCTTCCGAGCTCACCGCGATCGCCATGGCTGGGCCTCCCATGGTAACCTCTTCTTGAGGCTAAGTCACGTACTAACTCCCCGGATACTCGTCTCAGTTAACTGTCGCATAGGATATTACCATAGCCGCAGCATAATCATTTACGGATTCCAGCTCCCGTGGATACTCTTCCTAATCTCCGGTAAGGCTACGAAATGGGGCTAACACGCCATGGCACTACCGCGCCTACCATCCGGCCACGACGTCGCCTTTGTCGACGTAGCCCAGGCTTTCGCCTAGCTGGGTAATCCGTATCATATGCTGGTCGTAGAGGGCCGCTAGGATTCCTGAGTTTTCCCCGAAGAGCCTACGATCCGTGCACTCCTCTGCTCCTGTAACAGAGAGAGGAAGTATGACACTACATCTTTAGCGTGGTTTTATTTCAGTTTTCCTTCTCTTAGGCAGGTTGCCCCGTTGGCTCCCGAGCCCTGCCTGCCCGTTGGTTTAGCTTCGGAGTATCCTTCTCCTAGACAGGTTGCCTCCATAGGCTCTCGACTCCTCCCTAGCCGGTTTTGGTCCGCCCCGGGTATTTACATCAACCACTCCCATCGCCCCCAGGAAAAGCGCAGACCAGGCCAGAGCCCAAAAACCGAAGCCGACCCAGCCCCCGCGCCTAGGTACAGCTCTTTCCATCGCCGGGACTTTCGTGAGGCGTCCCCCGCGCCGGCACCGGTCAAAACGGCCGCGGTGGCGAGGGCCTCTCGGTGAAATGTCTGGGTGGAGAACTAAGAGCTAGAGCGTCTCAGTCCTCCTTCCGCAGCTTTGCCGGTCTGGCCCCCGCCCCCGCCGCCGCCCAGACCTGCACCCACACTGAGCAGATCGCTCTCCCTTTCCCAACCCTTTGTCGGACGTCATTCTAAACCACGCCCAGGCGCAGGTCGCTAAGCCGACCCTCAGCTTCGAGATAACACTAGCCCACGACTCCTCCCGGCAAGCGACAAAAGCCTCAACGCTGTTTCCCCGGTACCCAGATAAACAATTGGGCATTCCCCTATCCGCCACCTGGGGAGAAATCTTCAAAAGACCCCCCCAGTTCCTTCTGGGGGGGAGTGTGGGATTTTTACCCACTAAAACCCCTCCTTCTCTCCTCTCCGTGCTCCGGGACCGTTTTCACATTACTTCAGAGCACGGCGTCCTCATTGGGGAGTCAGTAGCTTAGCTAGCAACCATTCTCTCCCTCCTCTCCTTCGTCTCTATAATGCTCTCCAGTATTTGGGAGATCCTTTGCCAATGCTCTGAAGTTCTGAGCATTGCCTTTACGAGGTTATCAGCTGGCAATTGCTCCCCTTCCTCTCCTATCATCCCTAATCTGTCAGCTGTCCATTCTGGGCAGTCGAAGATGACATGCTCCGCTGAGTCTTCCCCTCCACAGTACATGCAGTTCGGGTCCGTTGCTCTCTTTGCTTTATGCAGGTACTTCTTGAAACATCCGTGTCCAGTAAGTGCCTGCGTAAGAAAGTAGCTGACTTCTCCGTGCCGCCTACGTGTCCACGCTTCAATATTGGGTATAAGGCGCCGGGTCCAAGTCCCTTTGTTGCTTTGCTCCCATTGCTCCTGCCATCTCCTGTACATCTCATCCTCGGCTGCCCTTTTCCCGATTTCCCCCTGCCTTTGTCTCTGTTCAGAGATCAGGTCTATTGGGGGTATCTTGACAAGTATTGCCTCCTCAGATACAGTCTTGTACGCGCTGCATATCCGGATTGCTATCTTCCGCTGAACCTTAGTCAACATGCTCCGATTCCTCTGCTTATTGAGCGCGCTTCTCCATATGTTCGTCGCATATAGCATTACAGAGTGCACGACACTACTTAGCATCTGCCTCCTGCAGGGTTTAGGGCCCCTGATGTTTGGCATCAATCTGCTAAGCGCTGTCGTCACCCTGTCGGCTCTAACGCTCACATCCTTGACATGTTCATAGAATCTTCCTCCTTCGGTAATCCGGACTCCGAGGTATTTGAGGCTGTGTTGTGTCACAATCTCCTGCTTCCTTAGGCGAAAAGTCATCCCTTTCCCCTTTCGCTGCCCTGAGAGTAATATGGCCTCCGTTTTTTGTGGAGCCAGTTGAAGGTTTTTGTCTTCAAGCCAGTCGGCGATCAGTTTGAGGCTATCATCTGCAGTCTCCTGAACACTCTCAATGTCCTTTCCCGTCACGGTTAGTGCTAGGTCGTCTGCGTATGCAGTTGTATGCGCTTCTCGTGGTAGGCTTAGTCGAAGGACTCCGTCGTATAAAATGTTCCATAGGAGGGGGCCGAGGACTGAACCTTGTGGAACTCCCGCCGTGACGTCATACGTTTCCGTGCCTTCATCGTGCGTAGCTATTATCGCTCTGTCCTCGAGATAGGATTTTAGAAGAGTCAAGAGGTGTGCTTCCACTCTCATTCTCTCCATCTCTTTAACGATTTCTCTCCAGCTAGCACTATTGAAGGCATTTTTGATATCGAGAGTGATCAGAACGCATATGTTCCTCGATTTCCACGTACCTTGCCTAGCATCCTGTGCTATACGCATGACCCTGGCTATCGCATCAACGGTACTTCTCCCTTCTCTGAAGCCAAATTAAATATCAGAGAGCCCTCCTGCCTTGCCGATCTCTGACTTCAGGCGGGCACAAAGAAGGTGCTCCATCAGTTTCCCCGCAGTGTCTAATAGACAAAGCGGCCTCATGGAGGACGGCCTGCTTAGGGGCTTGTTACCCTTACGGATTAGGATGAGCAAGGCTGTCTTCCATTCAGGGGGGAAGGTTCCTTCTATGAAGTGATGGTTCATCACTGATAGTATATCTTTAGGGCAGGACTGTACTGCTGCTTTTATCACTTCCGCTGGAATTCCATCTGGACCAGGGGCTTTCTTTGGCCTCATTTTTTCCGCTGCATTCAACAGCTCTTGTTCAGTGAAAGGATTCACTGCTTCGAAGTTGCTGTTATGCCTCCTGATCCAATTGGCTTTCCTATGAGTTGGAAAGAGCTCTCTCACGACGGTCGGCAAGCTATTCTTCGATAGTGTGACGGGGGGCTCTCTTGCTTTAAATCGTTTGGCGACGATTTTATAGCCATTTCCCCGCACGTCATTGTCTACCTCCTCTACCAGGTCTTTCCAACATCTCCTCTGCGACTTCTCTATCTCTTTCTTGAGACGCTCTTTGGCTGTTTTATGTGCTCGTCTCAGCCTTTTTTTTTCTTCGTCGGTTACGTTCCTCGTAGTCCGTTTCCTCTGATACTTTCTTCTAGCTGCGTTTGCCGCCCTTCTTAGCATCGCGATCTCGTCCGTCCACCAGTAGACTGGCGGGCGCCTCCCACATTGCCTTCTTGGCATAGTGTCATCGCAGATGCTCTGAAGTATCCCTGTTAGTTCGACAGAGGTTTGCGGTTTCGCCGCTAGTCCGCACCGAAGGTTTTCCTCAAGTTCTTTCTTTTCTACTTTTGCTGTCCTCCAGCCCCTGTTGGTCGTGCGCCTACTAGGCTTACCTTCCTTAACCTCAAAGTAGATGAAGTTGTGCAGCGAAAGTAACTCTTCTTCCTGCAATACTTTCCACTGTTCAATCTGCGCCACAAGGTTGCTGGATGCTAGTGTGACGTCTATAATGGAGCTTGAGTCATTCCGTTGGAAAGTTGGCGTATCTCCCTGGTTCACCACCACCAAATTCAAGCTTGCCGCCCACCTATTGAAGGCCCTGCCTCTGTTGTTCTCCGTCAAAGAGTTCCACTCGTGAGACTTAGCGTTAAAATCTCCTGTTAGTAAAATCTTATCTCCCCTGAAGGCTCTGATGGCATCTTCTAGCTCCTGGAGGAAATCGTCGAAGTCCGCATCTTCTCTATTGGGCGAGAAGTAACAGCTGAAAATTCTGATCTTTCCTACCTTCACCCAGACAAAGCCATTTCCTCTTCCTTCTTCCGTTATTACTGCTTTTTTCCCTATTTGTTTAATTGTGGCGTCCCCGCGATAATCCCTTAGCCACTCTCTGGTGAGGGCTTTATTGGGTTCGCTTACCACAATTAAATCAGCTTTAATTCTATGGGCGAGCTCAAAAAGCAGGTCGTGCGAAGCCCTACTCCTGTCTACGTTTAGCTGGAGAACTATGAAGAGGAGTGCTTCTTCCGCATTTCCTCCCATGCAGACTTCATTTGTGGGCATCTGTTCGAGGCGTATCTGTGGCCCTGTTTATTACAGGCCCTGCAGAAGGCTTCATTATTGCACGCAGCTGCCTGATGCCCTTCCTCATTGCAATTTCTGCATCTTGGGCATTCTTTAATAAGGTGTCCATTTAGTCCGCATCCGAGGCAATACGTACTTTTGTCTTCGCCCTCGCACTTGGCTGCAAGGTGGTTGTACCCGAGACATCGGTAACACCTTTGCAGTTGTTCTACTTCCCTTATACGGCATCGAACCAACCCCACCTTTAACCTACCGATTTCCAGCAGCTTAGCGGTTACTTCATTTGGTACTCTAACGGTAATTGTCTGCGTTCCTCCGTAGGCTCTCCTAAGGGACCCTATTTCTGCATCGCTTAGATGCTCCCAATTTGCAGCTCGGATGATGGCGGCTTTTATCTCTTCCCTTGTTGTCGCTGCGTCAAGGTCGCGTATTTGTAGGCTCCTAGCATTATCCAGGGCCTTAATAGCCCTGTCTTGGAACTTTTCAGCAAGCTTGCTTTTAAGTTCCTCTGACTTTCCTTTCGGTACTCGCAGGATAAAGTCTCCTTTGCGGGATTCCTTTATTGATTCCACGACAAAGTCCTCTTCAAGGGTGATTCCCTCCCTAATCTTTTTAACGAGTTCAGGGAAGGTTTCGGCGGTTTTGTCCCGCTTAATGATCACCGCCTCATTGGCCAGGTGCCTATGCTTCCCTCCCGCTTTATGCATCCCCTTGTCAGCCTCTACTGGTTTAGGTGGTGGTTTCTGAGCTTGTTTCCGGGGCCTATTTTTCCGGGATACAACCTTTGTCCACGTCTCTTCCTTTCCGTCTGTGGGGTCTTTCGCCTGTTCGGGCGGGTTTGCTATCAGCTTTTCCTGCTGCTTTTTCCCGCGTTTTCTCCCCTCCGCCCATACCTCAATTACTATGGTCGTATCAGAAAAGATGTTTTGCATCATCTTCTTGACCATTTGCCACCTAAGTTTCTTTCTCCCGCATTCGATTCTGGGAGTAGCGACTTTTTCTATATTGGCGTCCACCAGCTGCTTCTTAAGGGTCTGGAGGCAGCTGTATAGAGCTGTTTCGGAGGGCTTCCCTTCCTTGTCTGTCGTACACAGGCAGAAAGAGTGTTTAGTCATTCTGACCTGCCCCTTTTTTGTAGTGGAAGTGACCTCACTACGACAGTAAATGACTTCCCCAGTCTCTAGAGTTGCTCCTTTGATGGTAGCGTTGTTTTGTGGCGCTATCTTGTCTCCCTGCCCATAAGCCATTGTCCCGCAGGTAGACTTATCAGCCATGTCTCCTTCTACCTCCATGATCCTGTCGAATGCCTCTTTAGGCCAAAAATGGCTTGCAACTTCACAGAAGTCTTCGAAGGTTCCTGCAGGCTTGCAACCCTTTTGTACTTCCTCAGCCGTGAGTTCCCTGTATTTCCTCGCGACTTCTCCTACTTTCTGGGGTTCCGTCTGAGTTCCCGCTTCTTTTCCGGATTTCCCCTTCGGGGTCTTAGCTTTTTCTCTCCCCATCAGTAGGATTTGTCGAGACAGTTTCTTCGCTATGTCCTTGATCTCAATTTTGGTGTTGGGGTGCAGGTTTACCAGCGTTTCCAACTCTTTAACAAGGTCACTGACCTGGGTTGGCTCTCCGATTGGATTTCTTTCCTCCAATTTCTCCTTGAGCAGTACTATTTCTTTCTTTTGCTCCTCGACAATTTTTTCAAGGTCGATGTATTTAGGAACAAGTTCTTCCAGGACCTTCATCCTACTCTCGACCTCCTGAAGGTCCTCATTTCTCCTCTTCTTCTCCTCCTGCCTGATCGAGCTAACATTGCTCCCCGTACTCTCTCTACTCCTTTTATTACTGTCGGCTACTGCCTCGCCCTTTTTGTTCTTCTTTTCCTGTCTCTCCTTTTTTGGAGTAGAGGATTTTGAAGATGGTGTTCCCAGTCGCACTGCTCGAGTCAGTTCTCACAGTCGTGCTATTACTCGCCCCGCTCAGGGTTGGACTTGACTGCGCCAACTGCTCCATTTCCTCTAGTGACCTGTTAAGCCCAGCGAGTCTCAGCTCATCTGCGAGACTTTCTCGTCTCGTACTTTGTTCCACATTTCGGGCTTCGTTGAAAACATCTAGGTCGCCCGAGGAGTCAAAATCCTCCATTGTCTCCTTACTCCCTAGCGTCTCCATGTTTGTTTGCTTTTTGTCGTCTCCTATTAGTCCTTTGTTCCCTTCGCTCCCTTCGTTCCCCGTTGTTTCCCCCCCTTTGGTAAATTGCCAGACGGATCCATATTTGTTCCATAATGCCACACACGCACGGAATGCTCCGATGCATGCTCTAGGGCAACTCCGCCCATAGACGCGCGTAGTTACAGTTGTCCCCCAGTATGCAAAATACATGCCTTTGGACATCCTGACAGACACTGACGTTCTCCTAGGCGGTTCCATCTTAGCAAAGTCCCTATCCGAGCTCACCGTGGTCGCCAAGGCTGGGCAATCCTTGGTAGCCTCCTCTTCAGGCTTAAGTCACGGACTCGTCCTACCAGCTACTCGTCCGCGAGCTCTGTCGCATAGCTGTTACCATAACCACAGCATAATCATTTATGGATTCCAGCTCCCTTGGAGTTCGTCCAAATCTCCAGGTAAGGCTACGAAGTAGAGCCCCGGGATTCCCCCGGTCCACTTCCTACCAACCAGCCTTTGTCGACGTAGCCCAGGCTTTCACCTAGCTGGGTAATCTCATATCATATGCTGATCGTAGAGGGCCGCTAGGAGCCCGAGTTTTCACTGATGGGGCCTCAAACTCCGGTCAGTACATTGCTGTGTTCTGTTTCTGAAACAAAAACAGAGGTACTTATCTGTGTCTTTTCCGTGGTTTTCTTTCGGAGTTTTCCTTCTCCTAGAGAGGTTGCCCCCGTTGGCTCTCGGACCCTCCCTATCCGTTTGGTTTGATTTCGGAGTGTCCTTCTCCTAGGCGGGTTGCCTCCCAAGGCTATCGATTCCCACCTAGCCGGTTTTGGTCCGCCCCGAGTAGTTACGTTAACCGCTTCCACCCCCCCCGGGCGAGCACGCAAAACCAGGGCCAGAGCTCGCGCCCAGAAGCGGCCAGGCCCCCGATTCCAGGCACGCTTTTTTCAGCCGCCAGGAACCAAAACGGAAGGCGCGAGGCGTCCCCCGCCGATATCGATCCCGGCCGCGATCATGATAGGGACCCCACGGTTAGCCCGCGTTGGAGATTACTGAGAACTAGAGCGACTCAGCTTCCCCCCGCGAGGTTTGCCAGTATAGTCCCCACCCCGAACGCTTCCCAGACCAACACCTAAGCTGAGAAGATCGCACAACACCCCCTCCGCCAGCGCCCGGCGCCCGTCCAAAACGCGGACCAGTCACAGGCAACCGTGCCGCCCCCCGACACCAAGATGGCCCCAGCCCGCGCCCCACCCAAAATGGGCGGCAAAAGCAGTCACCGCTGTTTCCCCGGTGCCCACTTTCCCAAGTGGGCGTTCCCCTATCCGCCACCTGGGGAGGCGCCCGATGGGGGATCCTACCCCACACAGGAACCTAACCTAACCTAACATAACTTAACCTAACCCAACCCAACTCAACCTAACCTACCTAACCTAGCCTTATCCAATGTAACGAAAAGTAACAAAACGTAACAAAACGTAGCGTAACGAAAAGTAACGAAAAGTAACGAAAAGTAACGAAAGTAACGAAAAGTAACGAAAAGTAACGAAAAGTAACGAAAAGTAACAAAACGTAACGAAACGTACCAAAACGTTACGAAACAAAACGTAAAGAAACTTAACGGAACGTAACGTGACCCGACGAAACTTAACAGTGCTTAAGAACACGTAACGAAACGAAACGATACGTAATGAAACTTAACGAAACTTAACAAAACTTAACAGAACATAACGAGACGAACGAGAACAAGGCATAACAAAACGTAAGAAACTTTAACGAAACTTTATAAAGAGTATTATTGTCCTAGCAAAATAATAACCTTCGGCTTTGTAATTAATTGTCTATATAATCATCTTTTAATTGGAGCATATTATTTCTGTTTAAATAAATAAATACATATAAAATAAATAACTCAACCTAATCTAATCTAACCCAACCTAACCAAGCCAATCCAACCTAACTTAACCTAATCTAACGAAACTTAACAAAACGTAACGAAACGCAATGACACGTAATACCCCTTCGTTACTAAGCGTAATAAAACTTAACAAAACTTAACGAAACGTAACGAAACCCGACAAAACGTAATGGTTTTTAAGGATACGTATCGAAACGTAACAAAACTTAACAAAACGTAACGAAACATGACGAAACATAACGTAACGTAACCCTCAGATTTATAATGAAACAACGTAACTTAACAATACTTAACGAGACCTAACGAAACCTGACGAAACGTAACGGTTTTTAAGGATACGTATCAAAAAGTAACAAAACTTAACAAAGCGTAACGAAACATAATGTAACGTAACCCTCAGATTATATGTACTTAGTTGTCTGTATAATCATTCGCTAATTGAGACTTGTTAATTCTGGTTAAATAAATAAAAATTGCAATATTTCGTTTGTTACTAAATATTTTTTAAAATTAAAAACAATCACACTTACGATTTTGCTTTCTAGGTTTTACATATGAACGGGTTAGTGTTACAACTTGATGTATTCAAAAAGACTCTACGATTCATTACAGTAGTGCTACATGCAAAACAAAAGTTTTCCGTAGAAAAATCATAGCCCCCCTCCCTTCCCTGAAAGCAAATTAACTTTATTTTACGGTATTCGCGAGTATAAAGACATCGAATCCATCTGGTGGCGGTTTTATAAAGCATACTATAAAGTATAGATAAGCCGTGTTGTCTTTTAAATCGTGTTCTGTTGTTTTGAATTTTTGTATAAAAGCTTGTCTAAGTGCAATGGCAAACAAGCAAATTTGTAATACAAATTGTTGCGTATATTGATGTCATTCAAAGGCTTCTAGAGAATAGCTATTTGTGTATTAAGAGCGCAAAATGGGACATTGTCGATTGAGAGGTTGTTGCCGCGCGACGCACACAAGATTTTCTCTACAGTCGCCACAATGGGGTCCTCCACTATAACAAAAATTTATTTTTTATTTATTTTTACTTATCGGTATTTTCCATTCTTCTTGAGCTATTGCTTCAATATAATCTAAGCATTTTATACTTACGTTTTTGTAAATGAATGCCCTATTTTATTTTCACAGCAGTGCGGCATTTTGTTTGGTTATGTAACATACCGACAGAGCAGTTACATGTCAGATTGACTTGTTAAGTGGGTAATGTGTAACTACAGTGTCATTAATTCCTGACTAAATGATTCCATTAAGAATGTAGCCAAGTAACATTTCTCAACATTGTATAGTTAGAAATTTGAGGAGCGAGCGTTTTTTCTACTTTGTCGCTCTAGAGCGGCAAAATGACATTTTGCATTGACAAAAGAGAGCGCAAATGGCTACTTTGGATATAGACTGTAGAAAAAGAATTTTGTTGGGTTTTTCAAAAAGATTCCAGTCGGAACAAATATACTTTCTAAGTTGACTTCGGATGCAGTAGAACAACTAGAATTAGATATTCTATTCGTTCCACGGCTGCATCAAATTTAGCCAAAAGTGGAATGGGAGAACATTAAATTACAAAACATTATAGGCCATAGTAATAAAAGCTCCATTATTTCTTATCTAAAAATAGATTTTGAACATCACAAAACTTTAATTGAGAATTTTAGAAATCAAGAAACAGAAAATGATCTAAATACGAATGAAACAATAATGAATGAAAGAACTCTCCTCATTCCTCCGGCATCTTGCTACCGTCCGGCCTACCACCTACAGTTCAGTTTTATCGTCAACAGCTATAGGAAATTGCCAATATCCTAAAAGTAGCTAGGTCCATGCATGCAGCGTGCGATAGATACTAAGAAGACGTTATTGTTGAATTTGGCAATTAGGATTCAATAGATCTCAATAGGGTATTATACCATAGTGAAATTTTAATTATCTTATATAAGAAAACGAAAATATACATTAATTAATGAGTATTAGTGATTTTTTTATTTAAATATTAATTACTCCGCAAACTACAAGCGATTGAAGTCGGTTAGTAATAGGTAATGACGTGTTAGGTCCTAAGAATTTGATTGGTTGCATAATTTTAAAAACGAGACTCGCGCATTTTTTGCTCTCGTTGTCACTTTTACTTTCAAATATAACCTATCAAATTTTTTATTAATTTAGTGTTTAATGAATTTGTTTAATTATAATATTAACAATAATGTATTTATAATTATATCAATTTATAATTTTAATTAAATTAATACCTAATAATATTAATTTTGTGCAAATACAAATTCTTTTAAAAATTACGGTAGGTTATAGAATTATTATCTAATTTTTGCTCCACAATTCTAGAATTTTCTGCTATTTCCGGTTTTAATGTTCGAGAATGTTTCATTAATTCTTCCTTTAGTGTTCTGCAATTTTTTCTACTTTTCTAGAATTTTCTACTATTTCCTGTTTTAATTTTTCTTTTAATGTTCTAGAATTTTCTTTTAATTTCTGTTTTAATAGTTTACTAGTTTGTCGCCATATTATTTATTTTTATTTACACTTCACAGTTTATTAACCCCACACCTGACACCAATTGTAACGTTTTTATTTATTTGGTGAAGGGTGGAAATCAAGGAATTATTACTATTATTTAAAATAAATATTTATTAAAACGATAAATAAACATTAAAAGATAATTAACTTAACCATCATTATGATTAATCAAATATTAAATTCTAATTCAGAGTAAGAATATAATTAACTAGTGAAACTCGAAGACTAAAATTATTTATTTATTAAACAATTAACAACGGACTATTTATTCACACGATATTACTGATTATTTAATTCCACTTACTATTATCACATTCAACTGGCTGACTACTCCTCTTACTAGAATGCTTCTATTCATAGGCGTCGGTTTGCACGCGCTGGCCGGAGGCTCACGGAATAAATGTAGGTACTCACGCATTACAATGTATAAAAATTTCATTTTCTCGAACGAGGTTGGCTTAAATCCTTAAACACATGCAATAAAATCTCGTAGACATCAACGTTGAACAATGAATCAACGCCATACATTTATATTCTTAGGATCACATTTCTCTTTAATGTGTTTTATTTACATTCCAGATATAAAATTTTACAAGTGTAGTACTTAAATATGCTGTTAAATAAATGTAAGATGTATATTTGAAGTATGTTGGGATTACCTCCACCACTCATATAAAATCTGAGAAATTAAATGACTGACTGTGTAATCAAAAAAGGATCCGACGTAACACCTCATTACAGCTCATTTAGTTACTCATTTCGTAATTTGTGATACGCATTTCGCATTTGGGTTCTTCGGGTGAGGTGGTGGTTTTGTAATTATATCGGAGGACAAGCTCGGAAAATTACGATCAACCTTCCCTACAGATAAGTCGGTTAATCTTACAATTTTCCTTCGCTTGTCCTCCGATATAATTACTAAGTAGATCTTTAAAGCGATAGGTGCGAAATCATTGTGTTGAATCTTATCGTATTTAAATCAGTTTTCGTACATTATGATATACATAGCCCATACAAGTGCCAACCCGGTTTGCAATAGCCTATACATAACAATAGCACCTTATAAATCCCAATAATTTAAATTAATTCTCTATACTTATTTGCGAAAATTGACTATTAGGTAATTGCAGGTTTATTATAAAAGTTGATTGAATATTGAAAATTCGGGTTTCAACATATCGTGTCTATATTAACATCTGGCTTATTTGCTACAGAGGTGGAAGCGTGTCTTATACTATAGCCTGGAAAAATATTAGTAACTATACGGCTCTTTTTTTAATACTAGCTTGATCCATCAACTAATAGTTTGAGAACATACTGGATGATTCGGTTTTCAGTATGTTAGAATTAAATATCTTTGGTCATTTGAACGATATTCAGATGTGATACGAATGTAGAGAATAATTGTTGACGCAGTGTACAATTCTGGTTTTTCGCGGAAAAATGGAAAAACAAGTAAAGACTGTTGTGTAACAGAACCTGATGTTTTTATTCGTTCACTATTTTCTATTTTATCTTGTATTCTTGTAGTAAGGTTTACATTTATTGATGACAGAGTCTGAACCCTATGTGCACTGGTAAAAGCCATTAAGGTAACTAGTTTGATAGTGGTCCGTGTAAGGGAAAATATGTTTCCGATATATTTTAGAATTCGAACTTGATTGTATTTAATTTCATATTTTCGATTTGCTGATCTTGTAATGTCAATTTCTCTAATTTGTCTTTTAATTACAAATTCATCTTCGCTGTTTACCGATAGTATTAGATTGAGAGCTGCTCTATAAGAAATTACTGTGTAGTAAGAACTCTCTTCATGGACTGAGTTAGTTATAAAATTTGTATTATATGCTAAATAATATGAATATGGTTCTAAATTTTTTGAGCAACAAAGCACCCATAATGTTCCTTCGGACAACGATGACAGCGTTAAAGGCAAAACAGCTTGAGGAATGTTTTTATTTATAAACACTCTCCGGATAATATCCCTCCTGCTAGGGCAAGATCCTTGGACAACGAATGTGTCTCTGAAACGTGATAAGGGTAAGAAATTTTTGATTCAACAAAATTTTGATTTTCTGTGAGCAATCTTTGGAATAATGGCTACCAACTATTAAAATACCGGTCGCTTTTTCAAGTATTATTATTTCTAACTAACTAGTTATTGAAAAAAAGCGGAAAAAATCGTAAAAGTAATACGCGTAATTCATTGTAAAGGCATCTACTGAGGAATCTGGAATTTTTACATTTTGTGTTAATTATTCTGGCATACAGATTAATTTGCAGTTTCCCGAATTTTGTAACTATACAATATGTCCATGATAACTATTCCAACATGGGAAACTCGAGAAAATAAGAGATACGGAGCCGGCTAAATTAGATAAAAGTTGTTCCTTTAGAACACCATACTAATGGTGTTTATTTATTTGCGAAAAAGGCAAAGGTCATTAAATGTAGGCGAAAATTTAAATTTCGCTGTTTTTTATTTTGAAAATACTTTTAATTGTTAAATAATACTGGATTTTGGTTTGCACATCTTTAAGGAACTTTTTATATTTTTTCGACTGGTGAAGCTAAACTTTTCTTTATGTTGTATATTTTCGAGTTATGATGTGAAAGTTTTAATTTTTATATGGACGCCATATTGAAAAGTTTCATCAGTTTCTTTTTTTTTGTCTTCCAACGATGTATAACATGTCTCTGTTCATTTGTTTTAAACTGCAAAAATACAACAATTATTAAGTTTATGGGTTAAAAACAATCGTTGCTGTCATGTGATAGAAGGCTGCTAAAAAAAATTCTGACAATTTATGCGATAATTTCGTTCCTGCGTCTTGCATTATCCGCGTGCTAAATTAAATTAATAACTGGGAGCTCCGCAGCTAGAGGTTGAGGTACTAGAAAAAAATTCAAGTTTAAAACTTTTGTTTTATGTGACAGATAGTAAGTGAAAAATGACTGCATCACCAATTATGATAATTTTTGCGGAAATTCAAAATGGTCGTTTTTCTGTTAAGTTTTACTAATAGTTAAATGGAGCTAAGAGAAATTTTCCTTTTTCCAAATCTCAGAAACTTTAGGTCTTGCGTTGGATTGAAGTTACATATTTCTCTGTTAAAAAAGAATTACAGTGATTTAAGGAGTTTTACTGTAGATACACATTGATACTAAAATTCTACTTTTGTTTTTTCTCAGTATTAGTATGTACGATATATGGTTTTAACCTAATTGGTAAACAATTAATTTCATATCTCTGATATTTAAAACTAAATCTAAGGTATTTTCTAAATTTGCTTTCTATTTATTGTAATAACAAGCGTGCTTGAAAACTATATTTGCCAGGTAACAGTTATCAGTAATAGTTTAGATATTATTTTAAAATCCTCTAATTTTAAAAAGGGATGTAATGTGAACATATTTAGTTTTACTAAATTGTAAATTAAACTAAATTTTCCATTAGGGTATTTTTTGCTAAAAAATAACTTCATATGAACTTATTTGGAGTACCAAGCACTTACATATAGTACCTATAAAAAGTAAGTCAGAAACAGCCTATTTATATTTTAAGTTTACTGTTTCCAATAACTGTTTTTGGTATAGAATTTTGAAAGGAATATTTCTGAAAGGTATAGCGAATCCGTTTACCCAGATTAAGACAACTTTGTCTTACGTAAGAGCCTGCCAATTACACCAGTAATTAGGTAGGGCACCAGTATAGTTTTCCATGTATCTCTTGGCCTTTTATTGCCCTGTGGTTAACGCCTCCCTCCTCTATTTTAGTCTGGTGGAGTTCCTATGCCGCTGTTAGTTTACACGTTTTTGAATAAAATAGTGTTCGTTTTTACGTTTTCATAAAGATTTTTGTTGAAGAAATAATACCTGTGTCTTTCACTACTTGACTGTACTCTGTATTTTCGTGAGGTGAGAAAATGTATTTTCTGTAGAGCGAGCTTGCGTTATGTTCAATTGCGGCATTATTCATAAACTGAGAAACGCCTGCAAGGAATCTGCTACACCAGTTGGAGTTAGATCGTTTGTTAGCATGTTACTCAATAAGATAACCAAAGCTAAAAGGCTCTGAGTAATCTGTTCATGTAAGGAAAATGTTTTCTTTGACTACTGTTTCCGGTACGCACGCTTGAATTTTACCAATTAGATAATGTGGGTGCAAGGCTTAACAAATGGCTACCAACGGGTACTTGTCAGCCATTTCTTTCTTTATTATTTTTTACCTTCCGTCACCTTTAGGTAAGGAAGGTATTATCTTTGGTCAAAAAATTCGGTGGTGAGTTTTTAATGAATAAGCACGTTTAAGGTCCCTAGAATACGATTTTACTATTTTTACGATGATGTCTGAATGTGTGTATGTGTGTGTGTGTGTGTGTGTGTGTGTGCGTGCGGGCGTGCGTGTGTGCGTGTGCGCGAGTGCGCGTGTGCGAGTGCGAGTGTGAGTGTGTGTGTGTGTGTGTGTGTGTGTGTGTGTGTGCGTGTTTGTGTGTAACAAAATTTTCGTCTACGATAACTCTAATACTACAATTCCAAAAATTATAATTCTTTGGTATTCCTCTTCGTTGCATCCATATGAAGAGCTGATTAGATTTTTGTTATAATTGGTCAACCGGAAGTACTCTCATTTGAAGATTTTAAGAGTTTTTCTTGAAAAAACGATGTAAAATACGAGTATCACTTTTTCACATTTAATGTTATTATAAATATTAAAGAATATTTTATTCTCTATTGGGATTTTCAAGTATCAAGAGATGGCGCTGATCGCATTAAACACTGGTACATTTTTTGTTGACGTGTGTCAGCGGAGCATTTATGTCAATTAAATTTCTTTAGTTTTCGTATTATTTTCTCATTTATTAGTATTTTTTATTTATAATTCAAGTATGTATAATAGAGTTTATGTAGTCATATAATTGTAGTTTCATGTAAATGTCAAATGTGTACCACTGTTTGTAGTTCTAATAGTCGCCGCTAGTTAGCGTTTTCTTATTTGAAAATCCCAATACGATTTGAATACATTTTATACTTCATATTAAATGGATATATAGTTATAAAATTATAAAGAAATAAAATTTCAATTGACATATTCGTAGTAAATGTGTGTTATAATTTTACACGAAATAAGATCTTTTTGCTCGAAACTTTCTGTATGGAATTTGTATAAAATACATAAAACAGTCGAAAGGTAATGTACATACAAGAAATTTAGAATCTTTTGCAAGCAACTTTCTATATGGATTTTATAGAAAATACATAGGCATTTACAAAAATTCTACCGGTAGATACCGCATCTACTGACTGTGTTCGAAAACACGAGTGGTAAAAAGTTACCGTGTTCGAAAATTGTACAATATCTACCAGATCCATCTACCGGATTTTCAAATGTTCCGACGGGTATGACATAACGCGACACTACATAGTAATTATATTGGAGGACAAGCGAAGGAAAATTTTGGTCCTAATTAACTAGTATACCTGACGCAGGATATAACTATTATCATTCAGATAACCCTCAATTCTCATTAGAAGGTTTAAATGTCATACGTATACAGATGTCCAGAAAATAGAGGTCAATAAATTTAGGGTGCATAATGCATGTCAAAATAAATACATATATCCGGAAATGCTTAGTTCCAGATTTATATCAATTTTATTTTTCAAAAAACTATTATTTATTTTTAACAAACAAAAATAAATAGAGATCAACAATATTTAGTGTGGGTAGTACATGTCAAAATATTTTCTATAAAATCACAGAATATCGAAACATATGAAAAAAAAGGAACACATCGAAAGGCATTCGTTCTTTTCTTGTTTGTTTATGACAGTTTTATAGAAGTTCAAGGAGGGTATTATGAATATTTATTACAATTCTTTTGTTTGTTAAAAATAAATATTATTATTTTGAAAAAACAGTATTTATAAAAGTCTAAAACTAGGTATTTTCGGATACATGTTTTATTTATTTGATCGTTTATTATTATGACACATTTTATTTATATGAATGAAGTGTAAAAATTAAAGAATTATAATTAATTAAAATAGATGTTTATTAAACGATAAATAAATATTAAAAGATAATAAAAATGACTATTACTATAGTTAAACAAATATTAAAATCTAATTTGAGACTAAAAATAAAATTAGTTACACACTAATATTAACAATGTTAACAATGAGTTAACAGTTTGTAAATATGAAATAAATTGTGAAAAATTGTCAGCCATCGGGATTCGAACCCGAGACACCTATCTTGCCGGGATAGTGCTCTAACCAACTAAGCTATTAGCTGCTCTTCTCTCGATGGCTGAACAATCTTTCACTTTTAAAGTCGTATAACTGCTGAGGATCTTATTAATCGTCAAATGATTAGATGTGGGGTTGCCAAGCTACCACTGCGTTTAAGCATCTAGTGAACGAGTCATAATTTACTCAAGGCCCTACCAGACCAAATTCTAATATTAACAATGTTAATTTTATTTTATTGTTTGACGAGATCTACATTATTAACATTACACAACATGACATTAATTTAATTTTTAGTCTGTAAGTATGTGTGTAAAACTACTTGTATAAAATTATGTTTCCCCATAGGTTGCCCTGAAGAAGCTTCAAGTATAAGCGAAACGTCGGCTCTTGACTGAATAATAAAGTATTATTTACTGCATTCCTGCTTAGTATTTTATCCATCAATTCTTCATATTCTTACATGTGATTGTTTAAAAATCAAATAATTGTAAGTTAAATGTTGTGACGACCTTGACCAATTTTTAATTTTCAAATAACTTCGTATTTATTACAAATTGAAAAAATATTTACGAATATACTTGTAGAAAAAAAATCATTCGATCACTATCTTTGTTAGTTTTTCTCCGATTCTTATCTAAATATGCCTCTTTCTCGGAAACTATTGATCATCAGACCTATGTTGATTTCGCTTTTTTACTCATTTTGATCAGCACTATATAACTTAAAAAAATACCCTTTTTGAACACCCTGTAATGATAAAATATATCATTCGAACACTGCGTATATGAGAAAAATATGAACATAGTTTTATAGTAATTAAGATTTCAAGGGTATTATAAGAACATAAATGCCTAAGTCAAGGTCTGGCTCGATTCCCGAGGTGTGTATATTGACCGAATTTTTGATACTAACCAAATACTAAATTTGTACATTAAGCACACTGAAATAACTATTAACTGGAGAAAGCTGTGATAATTTACATTACGTTATTGAAATTGAATTGGAGCTTATTGTTTAGTGTACTGTTATAATTTAGCTGTAAAATACGTAAATAACTGTTTTATTACCAGATCATTGAAGAAAGTAACCATAATAAAATACATGAAACAAATAGAAGCAAAATATTTATGTGAAATTTAAAAATCAATACATAGTTACATTTCATTCGGAAAATTATATATCTGCCATTATAAATAATTTATTGATATATTTTACAACGTGCTACAGCGACATCAGTTCAAAATTAATGTTGTAAATTTATGGTTATTTAGATAATATTTGACAGTGATAATACTCAAATTGACGAATATATTTTTTTATGAATAATGTATAACATATTGTAAACAGAAAATAAAAGATTAAATCTAGGACTTCAGTATTCATGTATTTTTGATATATTTATACGCGCGAAAAAAATATGGCAGTGACAGGTTATTTCCATTTTCAAGTTGGTAGGAATAACACAAACTTCATATTTAATAAAAAGTCAAAATCTAGAGATGGGTTTTTATAACATATATATATATATATATATATATATATATATATATATATATATATATATATATATATATATATATATATATATATATACATAATTAAACAATTTCTTAGTTTAATAATAAAATTTTGCACGCGCAACACAGCTTTATATCTATTATTAGGTGTACCAATTTGCATTTTATGAAGTTAGTGATGACGTTAATTTTTTTATACACCGGGTGATCTGCTATATAGGCGTTTAGCATGGGAAAACAGTTTTTACTTGTGCGATTTTAGAAAAAAATCTTCAAGTAAACGTTGAAGAGCATAAAACTCTACTTATATATTATTAAACAAAATTCATTTCGTGTAACTCTAGTAATTAAATATGAATTTTTTTAAAATTTCCCTTTAATAGTGATAGCCGTAAAATTAAAACAAAAAGACAAACAAACGTTTAATGTTTTAACTGTCAAATATTGTGATTTTTTGAGATGAGTTTTTGAACTGTATAAATTTAAATTATTATTCTGCTTAAGAATTTTACGAATTCACTATTTTTGACGTGATGTTCGATATTTTCATATCAAATTTCTGCCGTTAAAAAGTATGCACAATTTATTTTGTATATTGTTTCTAATGTAGAATATCATGATCTAAAATTTTATTTGCAGCAGATTTTTCTATAATAAGAACAACGAAAAACTGTTGTCCCATGTTAAATGCGTATGTACCCGCTGTGTATATATATATATATATATATATATATATATATATATATATATATATATATATATATATATTTATATATATATATATATATATATATATATATATATATATATATATATATGAAAACTTATTCTTGATAAACGGCAGAACAGTAAAGGATACGCCTGCTAATTTTACCTACATGGGCCCAAGGGGTAAAAGTACTATAGATTTAGTTTTCACCGACCCAACTTCTTTCCATCTTATCAATAACTCCGAAGTCGATAATAGAATCCTCATTTCTGACCATATGATGTGCACTCTTTCAGTAACAAACATATGGGCTACCCAAATAAAAGAAACAAATAAAAACAATACTTACAAACTCAAGAAAACTATATGGGATAAAAACAAAATACAAGCCTACCATGATCAAATTAATTATTATACTTCTTCTCTACCAGTTCAAACTTGCCCTTCAGAAAGCTATGAGCAATTTATTTCTGTAATTAAAAAAGTTACTGATGAACTAGAAATGTACAAAAATGTAATAATTAGAAAAAATATCCAAAAATGTAAGCAGAATAAACCATGGTGTACCAAAGATTGTAGAAAGTACAAAAAAGAAATGAGGAAAACCTTAAGATTATGTAAAATATACAATTACGAAACTGAACATGTCAACAATTCCTAATATCCAAGAAAAATTATAAAAACTGAAACTAAAAAATGCACTCGAAAATATCCATGACCAATCAGAATTCTGGAAAACTATAAAATCTCTAACGCCAAAAGATTATAATGCAAACAAAATAAAACCAGAAGAATAGACTCTACACTTCCAAGAATGGTTTGGTTCAAAAATATTAGACAATACGAAATTCTTCGATACTCGCCATCCCTACTTAGACGACGAAATTTCAACATTTGAAATCATAAATACTCTACTTAATTTAAAAACTAACAAATCACCTGGAATTGATGAAATAATCAATGAACAGCTTCAATATTTATCCACTAGTGGAATTACCTACTTTAAAAACTTTCTAAACCTTATTATGGCCAGCGAAGAAATACCAAAAGCCCTTACTGAAATCAAAATAACTATGATATACAAAAAAGGAAACCGCTTACATACAAATAATTACCGAGCAATAGCCTTAGTTAACACTATTACAAAAGCTCTTACATACATAATCAATAACAGATTACAAATATGGACAGAAAGCTTCAATATGCTCCCTGAAGCCCAGTCAGGTTTTCGGAAGAAAAGAGCATGCGTAGACAATTTGTTTGTACTTACGTCAATCATACAGACAAGATTACTAACAACTAAAGAAGGCCTACATGCCATATTCGTCGACTTCCAGCGAAACGTCGGCTCTTGACTGAATAACAAAGGATTATTTACTGCATTCCTGCTTAGTATTTTATCCATCATTTCTTCAGTCGCTTATTCTTCATATTCTAAGATGTGGTTTTTTAAAATCAAATAATTGTACTACCTAAGGTAAATGTTGTGACGACCTTGACCTATATTCTATTTTCAAATATCTTCGTAACTACTATAAATAGAGAAAAATATTTACGGACATACTTGTAATTTTTTTTATTGCATCACTATCTATGTCAGTTTTTCTTCGATTCTTATCTAAATATGCTTCTTTCTCGGAAACTATTGATCATCAGACCTATGTTGATTACGCTTTTTTACTCATTTTGATCAGTACTATATACCTTAAAAAATTACCCTGTTATAATAATATAATTTACTGATATATTTTACAACGTGCTACAGCGACATCAGTTCAAAGTTAATGTAAATTTATGGTTATTTAGATAATATTTGACAGTGATAATACTCAAATTGACGAATATATTTTTTTATGAATAATGTATAACATCATACTGTAAACAAAAAATAAAAGATTAAATTTAGAACTTCAAGATTTATGTATTTTTAACATATTTATACGCGCGACAAAAATATGGGAATGACAGGTTATTTCCATTTTAAAGTTGGTAGGAATAACACAAACTTCATTTTCTCATTTAATGAAAATATCGAAATCGAGAGATGTGTTTGTATAATTATATATACCTATATATATATATATATATATATATATATATATATATATATATATATATATATATAAAGTTTAAATTACAAATACAATGTAATAAACCATGTACGACAAAAATATCTTTCTGGGCTAAATTAATATGTTGATTTTTTGAAAATTTAGTCAAGCTTTCTCATTTTATTTAAGGCTTCCTTAAGACCCTGTAAAAATTACAATTTGGTATACTCGTACAATAATTTTGAAAATAAATTTATTTTTTGTACTTACAATTTACATCAAGTAATTAGGAAAAATAAATACTTTAAACATAGAAAGATATTTTTGTCGTACATGGTTTATTACATTGTTTTTGTAATTTAAATTTTTAATAGCGGGTACATACGCATTTAACATGGGACAAAAGTTTTTTCTTGTTCTTATTTTAGAAAAAACTGCGGCAAATAAAAGTTTCAAATAGTGAATTCGTAAAATTCTTAAGCAGAATAATAATTTAAGTTTATACAGTTCAAAAACTCATTTTTCTCAAATAATCACAATATTTGACAGTTAAAACATTAAACATTTGTTTGTATTTTTATTTTAATTTTAAGGCTATCACTATTAAACGGATATTTTAAAAAATTTCATATTTAATTACTAGACTTATACGAAATGAATTTTGTTTATTAATATATAAGTAGAGTTTTATGCTCTTCAACGTTTACTTAAAGATTTTTTCTAGAATCGCGCAAGTAAAAACTGTTTTCCCATGCTAAACACCTATGTAACGAACCACCCGCTGTATATATAAAAGTAACGTTATCACTAACTTCATAAAATGCAAATTGGTACACCTAATAATAGATATAAAGCTGTGTTGCGCGTGAAAAATTTTATTATTAAACTAAGAAATTGTTTAATTTAAAGGTATATATAATTATACAAACACATCTCTCGATTTCGATATTTTCATTAAATGAAAAAATGAAGTTTGTGTTATTCCTACCAACTTTAAAATGGAAATAACCTGTCATTCCCATATTTTTGTCGCGCGTATAAATATGTTAAAAATACATAAATCTTGAAATTCTAAATTTAATCTTTTATTTTTTGTTTACAGTATGATGTTATACATTATTCATAAAAAAATATATTCGTCAATTTGAGTATTATCACTGTCAAATATTATCTAAATAACCATAAATTTACATTAACTTTGAACTGATGTCGCTGTAGCACGTTGTAAAATATATCAGTAAATTATATTGATCAACCGGCTGCAGAGTTTTGTTTTTTTTGTATTGCAAGTTTTATTCCACTTTTCGTGGTAATTTCTTCAATTTAATTGTTCATATTACTATCAAATAGTGCAGGAAAGTGTACTTTATTCAGTGAGCTATATTTCATCAGTGCCTGTCTACTCTGTGCTCGATATTAGTGATTTATTCTAAAACCTCGTGTTTGTGAAGTGACTTAAGCTTAGCTGCAAGATTATTCAAGTTCACCAGCTGGCCTACTGTAGTCCTACCATTAAATTTTAATCGTGTCCAGAAGATGCAATTCGATTGTGATTCATGTCAGTCAACATACGACTCAACCACAGCCATAAAGTGTGTAGTTTGTAATACATATTTCCACCTTATTTGTGTTGACTCAACACTGACCGACTCACGCTCTCTACGGTCTAAAAAAAATGAAAAATGGACCTGTAACACCTGTAATCCCAAGCCTATAGTCACCGAAAACAACAATGATATCAATGAGCTAAAACAACTCATACTAACTCTCCAGGCAAAAATTGATTCTCTTGATAAGAGTTTAGTCGCCAACAATAAATCTAAATTGGAACAGTGTATCGAGTTTGAAGATATAATCAAAGAAATAAATGATAGAAAATATCGAGAAAATAATATTATCATTCATGGTTTACCAGAAACTAGTACACCGGAAGCTGAATTAGTTCCTGAAATAATTTCAGCTATTACACCTGATATTAACAAGAACGAATTTTCCTTTAAGCGTTTAGGGAAAATAAACAACCTTAATAAACCTCGTATTGTGAAGGTGTCATTTAACAACTCCAGAAACGTTAAGGAAATTTTCAAAAATATAAAAAAATTAAAAAATAACACAAAATTCTCGAAGATATCAATTACTAATGATAAAACTCCTCGTCAACGAGAGCATTTAGCACTACTGAAAGATGAACTAAAAAATCTTAACAGTGCCGGGGAAAAAAATTATGTTATAAAGTATGTCAGTGGTGTACCTACGATAATTAAATCAAAAAACTAAATCATAACAGGATTAGTGCAATTAGTGTATACTATCAAAATGTGCGCGGTATCAATTCCAAACTGTCTCAACTTTATTCAAATGTGTCGACCGTAAGCTACGACATATTGATATTCAGTGAAACGTGGTTAAAAGACAATGTGTTTGATTCGGAATTAATTGATTGCCGCTACACGATATTCCGTTGTGACAGAGACTGTACGAGAACCGGGAAGACAAGAGGAGGAGGCGTACTAATAGCAGCCAAAGCAACTCTGTCTCCAGCCAGATTCCCTATTCCCAGTAATACACCAAACATAGAGTTATTAGGTGTCAAACTCTTAATCAACAATTCACCAGTTTATTTAATTACTGTATATATTCCTCCAGATGTCAACTCTGTAACATACGAACTTTTATATGACGCTATCATTGCACTCCCATTTATAAATAATTCGAAGGTAATAATTATTGGTGATTTCAATTTAAACAAACTGAATGATGTATATAATGATAACACCTTATTCGACACTAATGTATTTAATTTAAATAACGCTCTAAAAATTTTAAATATGAAGCAGTATAATTTAGTACAAAACTGTAACGGTCGCCTACTTGATGTTGTTATATCAAACTTTGAATGTAATACTACTAAATGTATTGAACCGATTTTACCTGAGGATTTGCATCACCCAGCTCTAGAAATTGAATGTTCTACATTTTTTAATACAAGAATTAAATCCTGCTTTAATTCAGGCAAGCACTACCAATTTAAAAATGGCAATTACGAACTACTATACAACACTTTAAATGTAACTGACTGGAGCTCGATTCTTAACTGTAATGATGTCGATACAGCAGTTAATTCTTTTTATGATGTACTTTTTAATGTATTTGATCTCACTATACCAAAAGTAACTAGCAAGAAGAGAAAATATCCAACCTGGTTCAATAAGGAACTTATTACACTTATCAAAAACAAAGAATTTTACAGAAAACTATATGCTAGAACTAATTTATTAATTCACTATAATAAATTTAATGATCTTCGTAGTAAGTGCAAATCACTATCTAAATCACTTTATAAAAACTACATTCACTCAATTGAAAACAATATTATGTTGAATAACAATCCCACACATTTCTGGAACTTTATTCAAAATAAAAAATGTCATAACGGTATACCTTCAACTATGTATTTAAATGATGAAACTTGTTCGGGCGGCTCTAACATTGCAGAGGGATTTGCTAGTTTCTTTAAAAGTACATTCACATCGGACAATGACTCCAGTGTTTATGTTGATACATCTTCAGTAAATAATATTTTTGTTTCTTTAGATTACTTTTCAAGAGATGATGTCATAAATGCTATCAAAGCGCAAAACAATTCTAAGTCAGTTGGTCCAGATGATGTTCCAGTTTTTATTGTTAAAGGTTGTGCTGAAGCTTTAGCTGATATACTTTGTTATTTATTTAATTTATGTATTAAGCATCAATCATTTCCTTCACAGTGGAAAATCGCCAAAATTTGCCCCATTTTTAAATCTGGAGATAAAACTCAATTCTGCAATTATCGCCCTATTTCTTGCCTTAGTATCTTTCCTAAAATATTTGAAAATTTATTATTTAAAAATATTCAGCGTCAGACAGCGCATATCATCAACCTTCAGCAACATGGTTTTATTCCCGGACGATCTACTGTTACAAATTTAACAACTTTTACGCAGTATGTGTCAGATGCTTTTGCCGAAAAAAATCAAGTAGATTGTATCTATACAGACTTCTCCAAAGCATTTGATACCGTATCTCATCAAATATTAATTTCTAAACTGTATCATTTAGGTTTTGCAACAAATTTTCTAAATTTAATTAAGTCGTACTTATACAAACGGCAACAGTATGTTTTTGTTGATGGTTTCATTTCAAATTATTATGACGTTACCTCCGGAGTGCCTCAGGGTTCCATTTTAGGTCCCATTTTCTTTTTACTATTTATTAACGATATAGTTGATGTTGTTGATCACTCCCTATGTCTGTTGTTTGCAGATGATTTTAAACTATATCATACAGTCTCCAGTATAAATGACTGTTACAAATTGCAGTCCGACTTGGACAAGATTTACAATTGGACTTTAAAAAATAAATTGTACTTCAATTTAAATAAATGCGAAATTTTAACTTTTTCTAGAAAGCTTCACACCACTGTCTTTGACTACAAAATCGGAGATAACTTATTATCAAGAGTCTCCACTAAAAAAGATCTTGGTGTCGTATTTGATATTAAACTTACCTTTTCAGTTCATATACCACAACTTATATCAGCATCTTACAAAATTTTAGGTTTCATTCTACGTTCCACTGTTGATTTTTCTAATAAACAATGTCTATATACTTTATTCATCATGTTAGTACGTAGTAAATTAGACTACTGTAGCATTGTCTGGAACCCATTTTACGATTATTTAGTTTTCAATCTTGAGAATGTGCAGAAAAAGTTTTGTAAGCACTGGTATTATCGTCTCTTTGGTGTCTGGCCAGTCCTTGATTACAATAATTTGTTGTCTCTCTTTAATTTAGAATCGCTTGAAACACGTCGCATCAAACAACAACTTTATTTTTTGTACAAACTTATTAACAATTTTATCAACGATCCGAATTTATTATCTCAAATAAATTTCTATGTTCAGCCCCGTAATACGAGGCATTCGGTGACTTTTGTTTTCAACATTTCACGTACAAATTATCACTTAAATTCACCAATTCGCAGTATTTGTGCTGCTTTCAATTCTTATGGAAATAGTCTTGATTTTTCATTTAATTTTGCTATGTTTAAGAGAAAAGTCACGGAAACAGTTAATAACATTTCATAATAGCAAGTACATATATTTAACTTTTTTTGTCCTATTTCTTATTCTTAATTGTTTGGAATTTACACTTGTTTAGTCTGAAATTGGATTATTATGGTTTTTTTCTTTGTATTCTCTGTACCCATCAAATTACCTTTTATATTATTCTGTAATTGGGAATTATTTCCTGTTGAATAATTATGAAATAAATAAATAAAAATAAATAAAATAACAGGGTAATTTTTTAAGGTATATAGTACTGATCAAAATGAGTAAAAAAGCGTAATCAACATAGGTCTGATGATCAATAGTTTCCGAGAAAGAAGCATATTTAGATAAGAATCGAAGAAAAACTGACATAGATAGTGATGCAATAAAAAAAATTACAAGTATGTCCGTAAATATTTTTCTCTATTTATAGTAGTTACGAAGATATTTGAAAATAGAATATAGGTCAAGGTCGTCACAACATTTACCTTAGGTAGTACAATTATTTGATTTTAAAAAACCACATCTTAGAATATGAAGAATAAGCGACTGAAGAAATGATGGATAAAATACTAAGCAGGAATGCAGTAAATAATCCTTTGTTATTCAGTCAAGAGCCGACGTTTCGCTTATACTTGAAGCTTCTTCAGAGTAAACTATGGGGATACATAGTGTTATACAAGTAGTTTTACACACAAACTTACAGACCAAAAATTAAATCAATATGTCATGTTGTGAAGCACATAATGACGACTCTGCATGTATAAGGAACTGCACTATCGTAATTCAACAATCATGTCAAAACCTTCTCCTCATTTCCGAAGGTGGTGGACTGGCGGTAAATTGAAAATGACTTTCCATCCAACAACGTACAATTTTTTGTTCTATTAACAATTTTTCGAGATATAAAACAAACTTACATTGTTTTAAAGGGTACCCATCCATATTTGATACTTGATTCAAAAATACTTATCTTTTTCTCTTTCGATTGGCGATAAAGGTGTATAAACAGTGTTCAGAATAAATTTAGGGTTAATAATATATGCCAAAATAATAATTGTAACGTGTGAGCACCGCCGCTGCGCTGAGATAAAAAGATTAATGGTGGTGATGATAACGATATATTTTCACCATATATATGTATATAAGATTAATGGTGATGATAATGACATATTTTCACCATAAATAAATAAATATATATATATATATATATATATATATATATATATATATATATATAAAGATTAATGGTGGTGATGATAACGATATATTTTCACCATAAATAAGGTTTTCTAAATATTCTCACAGCTACGGTTAAACTTGTATGTTGTTCGGAAGTACTTTTTGGCGATAAACTCTTACTTTGGTAAATTCTAAGTTGAAGTTGTCAAAACCATAACCTGTTAATATTCTACATGCTTAACCACAAATGTGTAGTTTAACAATCAAATGGAAATTGAATTTTGAATTAGTTTATACTCGTAGTTGAGATTGCTTTTCATAAGTTTTTCCTATAAAATATATTTGAGATCCATATTACTGTTAATTATTCAAAAATAAGAGAAAGAAGTGCATAAAACATTAGGATGAGGGATTTTTGCTATTGCTCATGCATACTCTGAATTTATTAACAATACTATAGTAGGTATGTGGAGCTTAAATAACATAGATGGAAGGATTATTTTTCTGAACGGAATTACTTCCAACAGACCGTGTTGAATTTCAAATCAAACAGTATATGAGTATAATGCATTTTTGATGGTCCAGATTTCATTTATACCTTTGCTAATGAATACAAATATTAACTTTTCATGTTCTGCTACAAAAGCATAAAATTGCAAGAAAATTTACGGGAACAGATTTATTCTAGTTTCAATCCAAAGGTTGTATTTTTAAATTTAGAAAATATGATTGGACACCTTTCTCACAAATAGATTACCCACTGGAGTAACTGAATAGAAACACGCGAATGTTACAAAAAACATACACCTTCTACACGTATACGCCGTTTCCTTAAAGGGACTCCTATGACATTCAATATTATTATACAATTATATTGATACTACGAGACTGTCCTTATATATCAATAAAATAATAATACATTAAAAAACAAGTTTTATAAGGCTATCTGTTAACATACCAGTACGCGCTCATGTTTGGAAACCGAGATTTACACAAAACGACTGTGATAACAGGCCCTATGATACATGATTTTTATTCTGTTTTTTCTATTGAGGTAATTTTATAATTTTATTTTTTTTAAAAAGTGCGACTTACCAAAAATATAACTTGGTGTTATTTTCAGTTATGTTGGTAGCGCTGCCCGCTAAAAAAATTAACTTCACAGATGAAAATATATTGTTGACTAACAGCAATTTGAGGTTTAAGCTGTCATACTACTTCTTGAAAACGAAAAGCGCCAAAAATAGTGCGTTTGTAGATATTCTTACCGACGTGTTTTTAGAGCGTTTGTATAGGTTCATAAAGACGCCGAAAAAGAAATAAATTGTCCAATAATTCAGTTAATACTTTCCTATCCACAGTCCTTTTAAAAAATACGCACATTCTTTCAACACTCCCAGAGTTGGATATTATAATTAAATGTAATATTGCAGCAACCCATCAACAACTTGCCCGACATCTGGCGGTCATTTTCGTAAAGAAACCGCTGACAGATTGACAACCGATGCACGCTTAGTTATGTGAAAACGCGTTAAATTAAAAGTACAACTGCGTTAAAATGAGTGTTACCGCGAAAAGACAAAGTGAAGGACGAGTCTGTTGTATTCCCGGCTGCCCTAGTACGTAATATCGCAACCAAGAACAGAAATTTTACAGTTTTTGAATCGTGATTTTACAGCAAAAAAAGAAAAATACTAATGTATACCGGTCTAAACCACATTTGATTATAATAACCGACAGTGCACAACGGGATTATATCAGTTTTTATCAAAAAAGACACTATTTTGCATTCATAATAAAACGCGTTCAATCCGTTCTGTTTAAACCTATATCAGCGCTTTTTTGTCGCGCGTAGCCGCATATATTAGTACCCTATTTTTCTATTAAATGAATAATACCCAGGTTTTTGTAAAATGCTTGTAATGTAATGGCCTTAAAAGAGAGAGACACTACTTGTCCGATTGGAGACAGGGCTAGTAGGGGAGTTAGGGCGGTTCTGGCACAGATAACGATCTAAGATTGACGTCACAGATAAGAGATTTTAAAGATAAGGATTGATGACGTCATAGATAATGAAGTGACGTCACAGATAAGGATTACGTCACAGATAAGGATGACGTCACAGATAAGGATTGATGACGTCACAGATAAGGATTGATGACGTCATAGATAACGAAGTGATGTCACAGATAAGAGATTTAAAAGATAAGGATTGCATGACGTCATAGACAAAATGGCGTCTAAGATTGACGTCACAGATAAGAGATTTAAAAGATAAGGATTGCATGACGTCATAGACAAAATGGCGTCTAAGATTGACGTCACAGATAAGAGATTTAAAAGATAAGGATTGCATGACGTCATAGACAAAAATGGCGTCTAAGATTGACGTCACAGATAAGAGATTTAAAAGATAAGGATTGCATGACGTCATAGACAAAATGGCGTCTAAGATTGACGTCACAGATAAGAGATTTAGCAAGCAAGCAAGCAAGCAAGCAAGCAAGCAAGCAAGCAAGCAAGCAAGCAAGCAAGCAAGCATATTAAGAGTTGATGAAGACGTCTTGAAACATCTTGAGGGTTTGATAAGAAACATTTTAAGATTTGATAAGAACGTGTTGAAACACTGTGACGTCCTTATATGGCAAGTAAGGTGTCTTTTCCCACTAAATTAAACACGTAGAATACAATGGCGGCATTATTTTTACGATTTATTTAATATTTATAAATATTAATTTTATATTATTACCAAAAAGATAACACATCCTGGTAGAGATAAAAGTTTTTCTTACAAAGTAATTTAATGATGTTATATGATGCAGGTATATGGCAAGTAAGGTGTCTTTTCCCACTAAATTAAACATGTAGAATACAATGGCGATACTATTTTTATTATTTATTTAATATTTATAAATATTAATTTTATAATATTACAAAAAAGATAACACATCCTGTTGTGAAGTGCATACGAACTTATTATCATAAAGCTATTTCCGCATTTGTTTTGATTAAATTTTTTCACTGCTAATAAAAACCCCATAGGCGTAGACATTTAGTTTCATATTAGAATTAAAATATGTGTGATAGAGAACGCATAGCTGCCCGGTAATCGCTCCAGGACGTATCCGACCACAAAATCCATTCATTGTCTACGGCTATGTTTATGTGAACTTTTTATATTGTTAGAATAATGTAATGCTGGCAGCATAACTTAATATTTTTACTTATTTATTAATATTTTGGAGTAAAGGAGTTAATTTTTATGTAGTTATTTTTACAAATAAATAATACTTACTATTTTTTTAATAATAAATAATAGGCGCGTTGCCGCTTAGTAACGTGGCCAAGTATAAAACCCACATAACTTCTACGGCTATGTGTATGTGAATTGCATTTATTGTTATAATAATGTAGTGTTGGTTGCATAATTTAATATTTTTACTTATTTGTTATTATTTTCTATGTTGTTATATAATGCAGATATGTGTTAATGTTAATATTTATAAATATTAATTTTATATTATTGCAAAAAAGATAACACATTTTGTTAGAGATAAATTTTTTGTTATATAATAATTACAATTATAATAAAGTAAATAAATATTACATTATTTTTATGTGTAATTTGTGTGTTTTTAGGTAAATAATTAATAAAATAAAATGTATTATTATATTATAATTTACATTTGTTATATAATAATTACAATTATAATAAAGTACATAAATATTACATTATTTTTTTAATAGTTACAATTAGAACATATTATAGGAGAATACCAATAATATAATTGATCTAATTACTAACAATATTTGTTAATGGATTATAATGAATTATTTTATCGTGTATAATTAAACAGTATGCAGTCGTATTTTCAGATACATTTTCATTTGTCTCAAATTCCAATCTTATATCAACATTACCCGATTTCAATGTCTCACTTTGATGCGAACAATCTATGACTACCAGGGGTGCTGTATTAATAAATTCGTAAGGTGTCAATGAAGGCTCACATGGTCATTCAAAGCAAGATAATTAAAATTGAGTGTACATTTCATATAACACAGCCCAATGATTATTCTCAATATTTAAATTATCATATGGATACATATCAGAATTGAAATACAGCTTAATATTACTTAAATTACATTGATTAAATTTACTCATATTCTTATTAATTTTATTTTTGCGATCTGTCTGAAATCCCACGATGATAAAACGCGGTGTTTCCAACTGTGATGTAGTTTTGATAGCCCAAGAGTGACGTTGTGTTTTTTGCAGGAGCGGATATTTATAAAGTTCCCAACTATGAAACACCATCTTCCTAGCTCGTGCTAAGTCGTCTAAGTTGATAAAGCTTTTTGGCCACATATTTTTCTTTAAAAGTGAATAGTCGGTTGCACTCACTTTTATGTACATTAAATCTAAAAAATATGTGCTTACATTATAAAATGCTAAAAAATAAATAAATTATATATAAATTTGTACCTGTTATTTTATTTTTATTGCATAACTGACATTGTTCAATATTTGGAGCTGATCATCAATATGACTTTTATCAGTTGGTAAATTCCAATGTTCCACACGTGATAATTTTTTTTTATATTAAAATTATTTTTATATATTAGAGAAAGTTTAGAGAAGGAATATTATTGTCAGAACTATTTTATATTTTTATTTCATAATTATTTTGAAATAATAAATATAGATAAAGATTTTTTAACTACATATATTTTTTAATGTTATTTATTATATTAAAAATTAAATACTAAATACTTTTACATTTCCCGACTTGGTTAGCATTTAGGGTGATTTATGCTCTTTGATGTTTAGAAATTAAATACCTCTGTAGAATATTATACAAGAGTTATATCTATTAGTGTTATACTTTTGTTTAATTGGTGAAAAAATAAGTCGCTCCGCTTTTTAATTCTCATTCAACATTACTTTTACTTATCCAGCTATTATGTTTATTATCAAACCCAAGCCATTTAATAAATACCATATCGCCCTTCCTTTTTAAAATTTTTTCAACAAGATATATATTAGGATACTTTACTTTTTGTACTTTATATTCATAAAGTCCTCCTTTTATAATTTGCCCCGACTGATCTTTAAGAATATATGTAATAGAATTTGTTAATTGAAGCGAATGTATAGTAAAAATTTCATTAGACCAATTAGGAGTATAACCTTTCACAAAAGCCCCTCTATATTTGCTTACACGTACAAAATCACCCACTTTTAGTTTTGCTTTTCCAACAATTTTAATATTACTGTACACACTATCAAGAAGTAATTTTTCATTCTGTTTACTGACATTAATAGGTTTCATTTTAATAGTTCTGTGTTTTGTATTATTATACTTTTCCGTAAGTTTAGGTAATAAACTTAACCACTTATATGTTCCTTGTAAGCTAAACTCTTTCCACATCATCGATTTTAAGGTACGATTAACTCGCTCAACAACAGATGCTTTTTTTGTACTATAGCTTGAATAATGATTAATATTATATTTATTTATCAAATTTTGAAAATTTTTATTATAAAATTCTTTTCCTAGGTCAGTTTGTAAATTTTGAGGAATTCGATTATTACTAAGCAAAATACTTTTCATAGCTGCTGAAATTTCAGAACCGGTTTTGTTTTTTACCGGCTTAGTCCACAAAAATTTGGAAAATACATCAATTACAACTAAAATGTAACGGTAGCCTTTATTTATTCTAGCATAAGGAATCATTTCAACCAAATCAGCCTGGAATAAGTCATCTATTCCTTTTGTAATTACACGCCTTCTTTGAAAGTGTACTCGTGCTGGTTTATGTATTTCTTCAACAATTTCACGTTTAATTTTCGACATAGTTAACAGGTGTTTCCAGTACAATTTCAATATATAGTTCACTAGTTTTTAAGCTCATAGGACTGGGATATATTATTAATTTATTCCCCTTTACAACATGTTTACCAACTATTATTGAGCTACGGGTTTCGTTATTAATTCGGTAGTTTAGACGCTCTTTTGGATTATTTATATTAATTTGAATAATTTTACCTGTACAAGGTAAAGTGTAAAAAGTTAAATTAGAACTGTTTATTATATTATAAGTATCACCTTCTAGTTTTAATTGTGAATTTATAACAATGGTGGATTTTAAATTATTTTTCACTTTAGACAATTCTATTTGGAAATTATTTTTTAGTATATTTATTTTGTTTATATAATATAATTCTAAACTTTTAATTTGTCTTGAAATAAGAGGTATTATTTTATTAGTATATATTTTAGTTTTATGATGCTCTATATGACGTCCAAACTTATCAAGAGTCATTATTGAACTGTTGCTATTTTATAACTCCAGCTTCTTTTAACTCCTCAATTATGGATATAATTTCATTATTGTGTCCTGTATGACCGGCATCACGTGATGCAATTAAAAGCCGAAATCGATCAACCAATTCATTTACATTATCCCAGTATACATACTCCACTCGTTTTTTAGTTAATTTTTTAAAATAAGTTTCACCTAACGCGGAACTTGGGTTTTTAGATTTTGAAGTTATATTTTTTAAGGCTAAACTTGCACCTGAGTATGAAATTGGTCTTTTAGGAATTGAAATTATTTTTTTAGAAGCTGGAGTAACTTTCCTCTGACTCTCTAAGTTTGGAGCAATAATGGAAGTATACTTCTGAGATCTGCTCCCTGAAAGTTGCTCGCTATCACTATAATGTCGACGGGTAGCATTCGTTCTTTTCACAATATCAACATAATTTTTACTATCGGTTTCAGTATACCCCAATGGTGTTTTTTTAAATAAGAGCTCATATAAACCAGGTGTTCCGATATATTTTATATTTTGTATAACTAAATCCTTACCCATAATTTTTAACTCAGAATCACCTATAAAAAAATTATCAGTATCCACATCATGACGCACGCCATATTTGAAATCAAATGAATTTTTGTCATCTGTTACCATCTCTTCAACATATTGCCGTGGTAATGGATCATACTGGTCTAAATACTCCCTGAATGAGGGTTCCTGAGTTAAATTAAAAATATCCTCTCTAGTTATTGATGGATGATCTTCAATCATGGGTGATTGATTTTCAATAAATACATCATTATCACCCTCATCCTCGTCCATTGATTGTGCCACTACATTTGTTTTTAAAAATTTGGGGCCTAATAAAGTTTCATTTTTTTCAGATATTTCCTCGTCTTTTACTTCTTCTTTCGGTTCACTTTTAAGTTCTTCTTTTATATTGGTCATTGGTAAATTAACTGCAATATCTTTTAAAGATTTAATTATTGGTTTATATTGTGATTCTAATTCAAATTTTCTATGTAATGCACCAAGCCTAAGGTTTTTAAGCTTTTGCTTAATAATATTCCGAGTACTAATTATATCTTTTGTTAATTCTTCATTCATTTTTTTACCAAAATTAATAAACTAGCTTTAAACAGCTATTTGGGATAATATTTAAAACAAGTGGTGAAACAAAACCAAGATCAAACACCAGGTCGAGAATAAATGTATAAGTTAACTAGTTGAAACAGGTAAAACAATTGGTGGAACAGATTTAATGTCACAAAATAGGTTTAAATTAACAGGGCTGTTACTTGTTGAAACAGGAAAAAACAGACCCAGTAGCAAATAACTAGCTGATAACCAGATAAAAAGCAGATCTGATAGCTAGATAAACAACTCAAAAACAGATATGATTAAATTTAATCTGTTGCTATTTTATTGAACCTGTTCAAATGTTTACCATACGACAGCTAACCAGTAACTGAAGCCTTTTAACTCATGGCACTGTTATTTATTATAATATACTGATCAAAGCCTTTACGATAACGCCCATTACTTAAGTCACTTTCTTTGTCAATAACCATAAATTCGTACTTATTAGACCAGCAAAAAGAACAAAGATCCTTAAACTTTTCATATGACATATCTGTATTTACGTGATCAGCATATACATGTTTTATATTAATATCATCTTGTTTAAATAATATTAATAGATTAACATTATCCCGTATAAGATGTTTGGGAATTCTGGTGTAAGTCTGACATAAATAAAAACAATCTATAGCCTTATGGCGACCCATGCAAAAGTATTCTCTAATTACATCTTGTTTATCGCAAGCTACATCATCAAATATAAAGACAGAATTGCATTGCGAATTGCATGGCTTTTCAATATCTACATTTTCATTATATGCAAAATAACTTATTCCTTCAATTGGTTCTAGCAATATGTTTAAATACTTATATTTAGGTTGAAATAATGATTTTGAGTATATGTATACATTTGAAAAACATAGACCATTTTCGTGCTCTATAAGTGCAATCATAACATTTGTTTTACCGCATCCGGATGGACCTGCTATAATACACCTTACTATATTCGGTAACAATGTACTATGGCGCGGTTGACTACTAGTACTATCGAAATCATAATTCTTAACCTTAAAGTCATGGATTTGCTTTACAATTTGCATTTTGATATAAATTAAATCACGAACATTACTCAAGCACAGTTCGTCAATGACTACAGAAGAAGTTAGACGTGTGCTGCTTAAATAAACATGCTAAAAGTGCAGAAGAAAAAATATGACGGAAGTTTGCCATTCCGCAATGTAGTCAACAGCTCACAGAAAGCAATGAAGACAAATAGTACTGGTTCTGATTTAAATAAATCTGCAAAAATAGCTTTACGAACGGTTAAGAAAGTAAAACGAAAAATTAAACATCCAAGAGTGGTACCTGTACCGAAAACCGGAGGATTCCTTCCATTAATTCCATTTTTCGCTGGCTTGAGCGCTTTAGGCGCACTTGGGGGTGGTGCTGCAGGTATTGCCAAGGCTGTTAACGACAAAAACGCTGCTACCGAGCAATTAAAAGAAGCTAAACGTCATAATAAAATGATTGAGGCCATTGCAATGGGTAAAGGTCTCTACTTAAAACCATATCGAAAAGGACTTGGGCTGCATTTAAAAAACTGCCAATAGAATTGCCATCAAGGGCATTAAGTAATATTGATCTTCGAAAATATTCTAAAGTACTGAAAATTCCATTTTTTAGAGGGGTATTCATGAGAAATAATTTACCCGCAAAAGTAAATCCTAACGAATGCGCCATTGTTAATTTAGATAATAATGATGGGCCTGGGTCGCATTGGGTTGCTTATAAAAAACGTAATAATTTAGTTATATATTTTGATAGTTATGGAAATCTAGCACCACCAAAAGAATTAGTTGATTATTTTGGAAGCAGTTGTTCAATAGACTACAATTACAATAAATATCAGCCTAATAATAGTGTAAAATGTGGCCACTGGTGCTTAGCATTTTTATATAAATAAGCATTATTACTCCTTAGTATTGGTTGAACCATCATGTCATACACATTTACGCTCTTCGATACTAATTCAGTTATAACTGAAAATTTTCACGCGCCGATTATACTCGATGAGGATTCGGAATATGTACTCGGGTTAATACATTTTGGAGTATATAACTCTATGCAGAATATTCATAATAAAAATAATAAATTTTATATTGGAAATTATATAATTACTATTCCAGAAGGTTCTTACGAAATAGATGATATAAATAAATTTTTACAAAAAAACTTAGAAGCAGGTACTGAATTAAATATTGTAGCAAATAATAATACACTTAAGTGTCAAGTTAGAAGCAATAAGGAAATAAATTTTACACCAAACGATTCAATTGGTGATATTCTCGGGTTTAAACCTCGTCGATTGGATGCTAATAAATTATATGAATCAGATAATCCTGTTTCTATAATTAAAGAAAATTCAATATGTATTGAGTGTAACATAACCACAAATTCTTATACAAATAATAAAAAAGTGCACATAATTCATGAATTTTTCCCGCGCGTCCCACCGGGATATAAAATTATAGAGGCTCCAAATGAAATAATCTATTTACCAATTAACACGCGAGTAATAACTACCTTAACCCTTAAAATAGGAAATCATAAGGGGAAATTACTTAGTTTTGGAGAAGAACTCATCACGGTAAGACTACATCTTAAAAAACAAAATGGGAATTAACTTTAATCTTCCTGCTCGCAAGAATATAAATACTGCTCGAAACTGCAATTGCATCAATAGTAAGAAAACTGTTGAAGGGTTAACACCCATTAATTACCAGTTTTTAAAATCACTTGGGTTTAAAGTTCAATCTGGATAAACGAAGAAAGCGAATAAAATTAATAGTTATTTGGATTGGAGTTCAGTTTAAAAAATCAAGAAATTTTATTCTTTGCTTTCGCCAACATGAATGCTAATATATTGAATGTGTCAGAAAACGCATTATTTGATAATTCAATCAGTCATGCGGAAAAACACACACACAAACCGTATGCTTCCACAACTTTCGACAATAATGATGAAATTCGCATTCCAATACAACAACAAGACTTGTACACTCTACCATGGAATAGTTTACTTTATATTGAGGGTAAGCTTCTCACGCATGATAATAAAGTGTCGACCACAGCTAAATTGGTTAACAATGCATTTGCATTCTTATTTAGTGAAATTCGATATGAATTTGGAGGAATAGTAATAGATAGAGTTCGGAATCCTGGAATAACTTCAACTATAAAAAATTATGTTTCTTACAATACAAATGTAAGTAAACGTTTACAAAATGCTGGTTGGTTGCCTGTGGCTGAAACAAAACAACTAGTTGATGATCACGGTAATTTCAATGTATGCATACCCCTCAATATGCTATTGGGATTTTGTGAAGATTTTAAAAAAATTGTTCTAAATGTACAACAAGAATTAGTTTTAATACGAAGCGGTACTGATTTGAATGCAATTGAAAGCAGTGACGCCAAAGAAAATATGAAAATTGAATTAAGTAATGTTCACTGGAAAATTCCACATATATCAGTAGCCGATGCCGAGCGATTGATGCTTATGAAGTATATAGAGAATAGCATTAATTTGGAGATAGCGTTTCGTAGCTGGGAACTTCATGAGTATCCGCTCCTGCAAAAAACACAACGTCACTCATGGGCTATCAAAACTACATCACAGTTGGAAACACCGCGTTTTGTCATCGTGGGATTTCAGACAGATCGCAAGAATAAAATTAATAAGGATATGAGTAAATTTGATCACTGTAATTTAAGTAATATTAAGCTGTATTTAAATTCTGATATGTATCCATATGATAATTTAAATTTAAATATTAAGAATAATCATTGGGCTATGTTATATGAAATGTACACTCAATTTCAATTGTCTTACTATGAACAACCATGTGAGCCATCATTGACACCTCACGAATTTATTAATACAGCACCCCTGGTAGTCATAGATTGTTCGCATCAAAGTGAGACATTGAAATCGGGTAATGTTGATATAAGATTGGAATTTGAGACAAATGAGAATGTATCTGAAAATACAACTGCATACTGTTTAATTATACACGATAAAATAATTCATTATAATCCATTAACAAATATTGTTAGTAATATGTAAATGTATTTCGTTTTTTTTTAAATGTACAATAAATGTTTTAAAATAATTCAGCATTTCTCATTTAAAAAAAAAACCAAATTATTGGTTTAAAACATATAAATCAACAAGAAGCTTTTTACTATCATCCAACAGATTGCGCAGCTATACAATTATACAAAAAAATATTGGACACAAACAATAGATCTTTTCAATTTAAAGAAATAAAAGATATGCGCAATGGGAATCTGCGCATAATAAGAACAACTGAGATCCATGGCGTTTGTTTCTAAAAAAATTGGATGTAAAATGTAATAAAAGTCTCAGACAAATTAAAAAAATTCTTGAAAGAAGTTACAAAAGCTTTTATATTAAAGCTAAAATGTCTAACGATGCAAATTTTCACCGAGATTACAGATATTTTAATGATTGCATTATTTTTAAAGTTTCGTTTGACAGCCCAACTGGCAGTTGTTGGCACCATTTTCGCCATATTACTTATTATTTACAATTAAAATTCTAACAAACAATGTTCGCATAAATAGATAAAAAAATATTATCAAATTAAATGCGGAAGTGTCTTCATGATAAATTGTTCATTTATAAATTTTACTATGTAACATAAAAAAGTTTTAAAAAAAACAAATAGCCAAATTAATACCAAACCACAGGTGAAATAAAAAATTATTAGAAAATAATAACAAATAAGTAAAAATATTAAATTATGCAACCAACACTACATTATTATAACAATAAATGCAATTCACATACACATAGCCGTAGAAGCTATGTGGGTTTTATACTTGGCCACGTTACTAAGCGGCAACGCGCCTATTATTTATTATTAAAAAAATAGTAAGTATTATTTATTTGTAAAAATAACTACATAAAAATTAACTCCTTTACCCCAAAATATTAATAAATAAGTAAAAATATTAAGTTATGCTGCCAGCATTACATTATTCTAACAATATAAAAAGTTCACATAAACATAGCCGTAGACAATGAATGGATTTTGTGGTCGGATACGTCCTGGAGCGATTACCGGGTAGCTATGCGTTCTCTATCACACATATTTTAATTCTAATATGAAACTAAATGTCTACGCCTATGGGGTTTTTATTAGCAGTGAAAAAATTTAATCAAAACAAATGCGGAAATAGCTTTATGATAATAAGTTCGTATGCACTTCACAACAGGATGTGTTATCTTTTTTTGTAATATTATAAAATTAATATTTATAAATATTAAATAAATCATAAAAATAGTATCGCCATTGTATTCTACGTGTTTAATTTAGTGGGAAAAGACACCTTACTTGTCATATACCTGCATCATATAACATCATTAAATTACTTTGTAAGAAAAACTTTTATCTCTACCAGGATGTGTTATCTTTTTTGTAATAATATAAAATTAATATTTATAAATATTAAATAAATCGTAAAAATAATTCCGCCATTGTATTCTACGTGTTTAATTTAGTGGGAAAAGACACCTTACTTGCCATATAAGGACGTCACAGTGTTTCAACACGTTCTTATCGAATCTTAAAATGTTTCTTACCAAACCCTCAAGATGTTTCAAGACGTCTTCATCAACTCTTAATATGCTTGCTTGCTTGCTTGCTTGCTTGCTTGCTTGCATGCTTGCTTGCTTGCTTGCTTGCTTGCTTGCTTGCTTGCTTGCTAAATCTCTTATCTGTGACGTCAATCTTAGACGCCATTTTGTCTATGACGTCATGCAATCCTTATCTTTTAAATCTCTTATCTGTGACGTCAATCTTAGACGCCATTTTGTCTATGACGTCATGCAATCCTTATCTTTTAAATCTCTTATCTGTGACGTCACTTCGTTATCTATGACGTCATCAATCCTTATCTGTGACGTCATCAATCCTTATCTGTGACGTCATCCTTATCTGTGACGTCACTTCATTATCTATGACGTCATCAATCCTTATCTTTAAAATCTCTTATCTGTGACGTCAATCTTAGATCGTTATCTGTGCCAGAACCGCCCTAACTCCCCTACTAGGGCTATTAAAAAGAGAGGAAGTAGAATAAAGTAATAACAAAGTAGAGCTATAGTTATTAATTTACCTAACTCTATTTCCTAAGCTGATGTTCTAAATTAATTAAAATAAAATTTATAATTTTCATTTCTACCTCAGCAGGTTGGCTTGGATAAAATACGTCACAAACTTCAAATAAGTAAAACCACGGCAAATTAAATCAGCAACAGAGTATTCAAATTGGCCTCAAGCTTAAACATATGAAGTTGCCATATTGGGGGCGTGACAATTACTACGTTTACATGCAGATTTGAAAATGGTTTGTTTTCATTCAAAATGACGAGAAGCTGTACACATGCAATTTTCAAAATAGGTATACAGATTGATATGAAAACAGTTTCAGCGCATGCGCATTTGGCTGACGTAAGTGACAGATTCTCTTCACTCCAAATTTTTCGTTTTTCCATTATTCCAAATATTTTCTCTACTTTGTACCACTACGCACTAAAACTAGACAATTGTCCTGTCAACTTATTTGTAGATTGGTAACACAAAGCGACAGAAATGTTATTATTTGTACGCATGTGCAATATCGAAACTGAATTTTAAGTATCTATATAAGTAGTTTTGAAACTAGTTTTTAAGTCAAACCCCTGAATTTTAGTTTTGGTTTGAGATAACTCAAAACCGTTTTGACACTATGTATATATGGCGTTTTCAGAACTAAAAATTTTGAAAACGGTTTGAAAACTGCATGTAGACTCAATAAATGTGACACCACATTTTTTTTGTAATTTTTAATTTTACTTTTCGTATAAAGTAATTTATAATTTAACATTATTTTAGTTTGATGACAAATGATTTTACTACGAAAAAGCGACTGTTTTGATTGAGTGTGAAGAGACTGCGGAGTGGAAGTGGTCGAGTTGAGAAAGATGTGAGAAGTGCGAATGGAGAATTATTGTGGGATGAATCAGATGTGAGGAATAGATGGTGCGCGTATTTTAAAGGTTTGTATGTAGGTGAGAATGAGAGAGACGATTGTAGTGAAAATGATAATGAGGATGATTATGATATAGATGAAATTGATGTATGTGATGCATTGGGGCGTGTAAGAAATGGTAAGGCTGCGGGTTTGGATGGAATTACAAATGAGATGTTGAAATATGGAGGAGAGAAACTATATGAATGGTTAATATATTTATTTAGATTTTGTTTGAAATGTTGCGTGGTTCCTGATGATTGGAAAAAAGATGTTATTGTCTATTCTTAAAAGGCAAAGGCAGTTCGAGTGAATGTACGAATTTTCGCGCGATAAGTTTGTTGAGTGTAGTCGGGACACTTTCTGGTAAGGTTTTAATTCATAAGGTGCGAACCTTAACAATTTCAAAAATTAGTGTCATTCAGGGTGTTTTTTGCCTGAGAGGGGATGTGTCGATCAATTGTTGCTCTTCGTACGACCGTTGAGAAATCACTTGACAAGAACAAGAAGGTGTTCTGTGGCTTTCTTGATTTAAAAAAGGCGTATGATAATGTTCTTCGAGATACTTTGTGGGATGTACTCAGGGAGTACGGCGTAAATAGAAACTGGATTCGAGCATTGTATGATTGTAGTGAGGCTACTGTAAGAATAGATGCTAGGTTAAGTGATTGATTTCGTATAAATGTTGATTTGAAACAGGACTGTGGTATGTCTCCAGTTTTGAGAATGGTTTCAGTTTTCAGTCAAAATTACGCGTAACCGTTTAGATGCAATTTTAAAAACAGGTTTGGTCGCCGATGTAAGGAACCAGGCTCCCGGTAACGTTGCCACACTCTCCTAACCGCTGAGCGGGTCATATGAAATCTTCGGGCCACGTTTCTCTGACTATACCCGTTTTCGATTAAAAGAACCGCTTGGGCGACAACTTCCGGCGTAGTATCCATTTTACTTACACAATTAAATCTTCATTCAATTCTAAGAAACGTTTGATGTGCAGATTAATTCAGAAACATTTACAATCTGTTAAAAATTTAAATAACGCGCGTGACTGCAACCAAGCAAATACTCGTTGTTTTTGTTAACAGTTTCTGCACTTCAGAAACGCTAAGCACCCTTGATAAATTTGGGCTCATGTTAAAGGTTAATAACTGATCTATCAAACTACTTAATTTTTTTAAAATGTAATGTATAGTTTTTAAGTAAAATACAATCAAAATCCAGATTGTAAGGTGGGCCGATTTCTTTGCACGTAAGTGTAGATTGATTTGAAAACAGTTTCGGCGCATGTGCATTTGATCGATGTAAATAACAGATCTTCTTCACTCCAAATTCTTCGTTTTGCTATTATTCCAATTATTTTTTCTACTTTGTAGCACTACGCACTAAAACTACACAGCTGTCAGTTTACTTGTAGGTTAGTAACACCAAGTAATACAAGGCGACGAAAATGTCATGCTATATACGCATGCGCAATCTCAAAACTGAATTTGAAGTATTTACATGAGTAGTTTTGAAACTAGTTTTCAAGTCAAACCCGTGAATTTTAATTTTGGTTTGAGATAACTCAAAACCATTTTGACACTGTCTACATGGCGTTTTCAAAACTAAAAACGTTTTGAAAACGGTTTGAAAACTACATGTAAACTCAGTAATGGATATGTTGTTGCGGAGAGCATTGGGTGAAATGGATGGTGTACATATTGGTGAAAGTATTGTGCCTGCGATAGCGTATGCGGATGATGTAGTTGTTTTAGGTGAACAAAGGAGTAAATTGGTGACTGTGAGTAATGTTTTGGTGGATGGAGTGAAACTGGAGTAAGTGAATGAGTTTGTATATTTGGGTAGAATGATGTCATGGGATGGTCGAATTGATAGAGAAATTGAAAGGAGAGTGAGTGCGGGGTGTAAGGTAATGGGTGCTCTGGGTACGTTTGCTCGAAACACAAACGTATCCAGAGAAGCTCGGTGGTCCGGTTGTGGTATGTCGGTACCGAATATCGGTCACTCTAATATGTTAAGAGTGAGGAATATTTGTTTTGTGATCTCAGGTTAGAAAGAATGTTGTTGAAAGAGAGAGTGATTATTTTTGTGGTTGATATTATTATTATTGTTTCGGGTTTGTGCTAACCCACTAAGGGCCACTTTTACAATCATTAGATAAACCTCGTATAAAGCTATACCAGGTATAAAATTGAAAATTGTATTTTACAAACCTCAGATAAACCACAGATAGAATAAACACCAGTATTTTTTATCCTATGGAAATCGGTCGTATAAACCTCGGATAACTTTATCCCTTGTTCTTATGGATACCACGTAAACACAAACGTTGTGTTGTTATTCATACGTTCGACAGATGTTAATCAAGTATTTCATCATCATTGTCAGAATCAAAAATACCATTTATATCATCTAACATCGTGAAAAATGCAAATTAGAAAATAGAAATATTAACAATATTGAAGAAAAATAGTCTAACAAGAAGATAATTTTATTGTGTCAATACCAACCTAAAGTGATTTAACGTAATTCTTGGTATAACTATCTGATAGATAAAAATGCATTGTAAAAGACATTCTTGTTTATCGAAGGTATAATTACTAGAATAAAGTTATACCTCCGATAGCTATACCATAGTTTATCCATCAATTGTAAAAGTGGGCCTAAGTGGGAAATGCGTGATTGTATGTATAAGTTTAACTACAACATACGAGTAGTGTCACCCTATATAAGTACCTATGTATATGTTAAAGTTAACAAATAGTTCATCGTATATTAATAAATAAATTTGATAGCACAAATAACAAATTTCGAATTTTAAATGGCAATATGTCATCATCATTACCGAAATCTGTGAACAAAGCAGATTGGCACGCCCAGCAATGGGTAATATGCCGTGATGATATATTTATTTATTATTAAATAACAAATTAAATAATGTTGTAATTTTTGAATATAGTTCCACAGCTAAATCTATCGAACCTGTATCTTTCTTCGATTATGTTCAAAAATGAATTAACTTTTTTTATTAATAAATAAATAGAGAAATTTTGAAACAATTTGAAAATATTAAATAAATACCAGTTTTCTGATATATTGAACTTAATGTATTTATAAACAAAATATACCTACAAATGTTTCCTATTCATATTTCACATCGCTCTACAACTTTTCTGTAGAAATCATATTTCAAAATAAAACTCAAAATTTATTATTTTATCTGCGCCTTGCGTCTCCTGTTCCACTCGTTATTCGTCCGATATTAGTTACAACAAACGTAATACTCGATTTGAGTACAGAAGCAAACCCTTCTTTGTCGCTCATAGCGCACTCTGTTGAGCCATTTCTTATTTATCTAACAACTCTTTCGATAAGTGAAGGTAACAAATTTTGCCTCCAAACTAACTGATTTTTTTAAATCCTCAACTGAATTAAAACCCAATTACACAGTGGGTTCATGTCTTAACGGGATTCGAGCCCGGGACCCCGATCGTACCATTAAGCCACCGGAGGTGACATTATTAACGGTATTACAATTGTAAATGTATTTCTTAGTTTTAATATGATTTTGGTGGAGATGTTCTGTATTATCAAGAGTATTAAGCAGAAACATACTGTTATTTTTGTGATTTGCAAACCCAGTTTTTCGAAAAATTATCATAATTAAAAGTTTCTTTTATGTTTATTTCATACCGAAAACTTATGAAAAGAAACCAAAAATAATTTATATGTTCCCATATCCCATACTAATGGCTTTGAATTAATGTAGGTAAGCCAAAAGAATTCACTGAAATAAAGAATATGTAATCTAATTTGTCACAGTGATACAACTAATTTTAGAAGACCAGCCTATTTCTAAACGTCCAGTTAATTTTAGTTCCATATTAAATTTAATAAAATTGACAAATTCGAATCAGTTTCCATGTTCTTATGACATTTAAATCATTGCTATCAAAAATTCACGTTGCATTTGTTTATTTATTTAAATTTACTACGGAAATAAATTTAAATGGATGTTTATAGTACCGGCCAGAAAAAGGCGTATTTTGTAAAGAGCAATTATCTAGAGGTTCCAAGGTAATCACATTTTATTGAAACAATATCTAACCGTGGTCTGTATAATGGTTCTATGCATGGTTAATATAGCTTTTGATTATACAATTATTATTATACTACGTAAACGTTTACATAGGTAAATTCAAGAAGTAAACAGGATAGTGAGTCCAATATGGGAATTACGAGAACTATAAAAGATGCGAAGTCAGTTAAAGTAGGTAAAAGTTGCTCTATTAGCTGGCCATTTTAGCAGTGGTCGGTGCATCCGGAAAACGTATCATAATCGTTAGAGGCGAAAATATATTTTTTTTTCGAAATAACTTCAAAGTAATAAATGCTATGTAATTAATTTTAGTTTGCAAGTCTTTTAAGCACTTTATGTTTTATGTTAAAGTTATAATTACTGTATCGTTATAGTTTACAGTAGAAAGGTCCGGCATTGGAAAGAGATATTTTTTCATTTCTAGGGATCTTCACGTTAGATACGTTACCCTTAGTGATATTCTGTATTATGTTATATAGTTGTGACATAAATAAAGTGCAGACTTTTGAATGAATACGATACGATACAATCATTTGGAAGAACAGAGAAAAAAATGGCGACAACAAATAGAGCAAATACCTCAATCGTACTGCATGTAGGATTATGCATGTTATTAATCTTTTGTACTTTGTATATTATATTGGCTCCTGGACACAAAATGAATAAATAATTGTTTCCTGCAGCATTTGAAAATGAATTACAACAACTCGAAACATGTACTTTTTATAAGATATACTTTACTGTAAAGAAGAATATTATAATGTAAATTAAATAACTTGACAGAAATTTTAGTAGGAACTCTGCAACTTTTATTCAATTAATAACCTTTGATGTTAATGAGCTAACCACAAGCAACATTATTAGTTAAACAAAAACCGCAATTTACTAAATATCTTTTTATGGCAGTTCTAATTTTTTCATTTCATTCATGTTGAATATTCATAAATATGAAAATAAAAAAGTAATCAAAAATAATTTGGTGAAATCAATATATTTATGAAACATTTTCAGCAATGATGTTTTCAGCGATATCATGAGGTAATTCTTATTTTAAATGTATGCGTTTCTGGTTTTATTATATAGTGTGTTGAATAAAATTCCTAACTCGAACTTAGCTATGAACAGAGGAAAGTAAATTTGATCATCATTCAATTCAGAAGTCAAGATGTCAAAATTGATCTTGAAATGTAATTTTAAGGAGGAAAAACAATAAAAAAGGATACAGTATATTGACTTTCGCCGTTTTCTAATTTGTTTCAATTTTCTAAAATAAGATTCAAGAAGAAAAACTTCGATTTCTTTACATAACATTTTTGTCAATATCCAATGTCAAATTGATATTTAATTAAATATTTTTAAATGGACATACGTTTCATTGTTCATAGCCTACTCCGAGTTAGGAATTTTTTTGAACACTGTAATTGGCTATTCGTAATTTTAATTTGAAAAATATTTTGGATTTAATGATTCAAAAACCTAATCCTGACTCCATCCTTCTCCCCCCTAGACTTTCCAAAGAAATTCCGTAATTTACGCACTGTGACAAAATGTTGACAACTCTTACAACAATAGACATTATCTCGGGCATTATTAGGACACACTGAATTTTTGATATTTTATTTTATGCTCCATAATTCTATGTATAAAACATTCCACAAAATTTAATGAGACTGATAGTACCGGAAAAAACTGTTTTCTCATGTTAAATTGCTGTCAAGCATTGCTGGGCACACACGGTATGCATACAAAATCGGAGTGCTACTTAGCCAGTTGTCTATATAATAGTTATTTAACTAACAAGAGTGTTAATGAAAGCGATTAATGATCACGGTAATTTTTGAGATCACTAATCGCCAAATAACACACGCATTAATTAAAATATTTTTTCATTGACCGTATCTTAGAACGAAAAATCTAATTTTATTCTATAACAAAAAAATTATGTTAGTAACGGTTGACCAAACGAAGTTGGCGTACACATAATTATATTGTTCCACTTTGACACTATATACTAAAAATTGTTCTCAGTTCGACACGGGTATGTACCCGTGATATCTGAAAATGAGTTGTTCATATAATATTTACACGAACATTTCAAATTGTGCGGACCATGTGCTTCCAATTCGTGACAAACATTGCAACAGCAGCTCCGTGTGTCTAAGCAAGCATACACTTACAATACAATAGATAATACAATTCAGTTATTTAAAGAAGATGTGTTTATGTTTTGTATTGTGTGTTGTGGTTGTGAAAATCCGTATTCAAATTCAAATTGATATTGTCCAGAAAGTTTTGGTTTGTGGATGTTTCGGTACTTAACCTTCTTTTCGTCTTAATAAACATAATAATGCCGATGTTTTCATTTAGAATTTGGGTCGCTATAAGCATAGAATATTTTGGCCATAAACTTGCTATTAGGACTTTTCTTTCAATTTCGGGGAAATATGATAATACAACTGATTCCGAATAGCGCGTTTCCTGTTTCGGCATAAATTTTTTCGTAAAGATTTCTACTTTTTTCTAGAAGCAAACTTAGAGATGCAATATTTGCACTATCTACTACTTCTGGCGAGGTCACTATAATATTATCGATGTCCATAATTATTGCTGACAAATTACAAATGATTTTGATTTTAGCTTAGTAAAGTTTTACGCCAGAAAATCAATAAATTTTGGCATAAATTGTTTTCAGTAATATAGCACAAGTAGTTTTTTACGCTATTTGAAGAATATTATTGTTTCAAATTCTTCTTAAAGTTATTTTTTGTCAAAATTAATAATAGATGGAGTTTAAGATTAAATATAATTAAAACTAATGAAATTAACCCATAACTTTAAAATTAAAAATTAAAACTAAATACGTATTTTGAAAACTAAGTTCTCATCATCATTAGTACAACAAGGGAAAGTTAAACAGAGGAAAGACTACTCAACATGTCAACCATGCTAGAGGTTTTAAAAACTTTCCCTTGTTGTACTACTGATGATGAGAACTTTGTTCTCGAAATACGTATTTAGTTTTTATTAAAATTAATTTTAAGGTTAAGGAGTAATTTTATTAGTTTTAGTATGTTATATGAATATATACTATAACTTAGCGTTAGCAATCAATACATGCTATGTTCCATGTGGTGAACGCACCCAACAAATCGTTTATTAATGAAATACATAAATAGGGCTCATTAATAAATGATTTCCTATACATGAACATAACCTATTAATAAACGGTCAACGGAAAAAATATTTATTACACACATAAAACAAAAGTAAGGCAATGTTTATCGTATTTAATAAATATTTATTGCCTGCATAAACCTAAAAATATTTTGCTACCTTTTTATTGGAACAATAATATATTATCTATTCAATAATAAATAGAGTATTGATCAGATTACATTGGAATTAATAGAAACAGTGAATGGTAAAAATAATTAAGTATAAGGAAACCGTTATGTTACTACCAGTGTTTTTGCTATTAAAACTATTAAAATAAAATTATTGATACAGCTAAAATTTTGTTGTAAAAATAAGGTATAAAAATGAACAGCATCGAAGCATCGCTAATATGAATGTAATTAGTTGCGAACCAGAAAGTTCGGACTGATCATTAATTACAACAGAAAAAAGAAAAACAAATATTTAATATAAAATATGCTTTATTATTTTTTATTTAAATTCGAACATGATTGACTGATCGGCGTTAATTACGATAAAATTAAAGTAAAAGCATTTATTTTTAGACAAATTAATGATATTTAATGTTTAACCCTGGATAACTTGTGTCTTTAGACATTGCGTTTCTTTCAAGCACTGTATATTTACAGATTTTTCATTATATTGTAACGTGTAAGCCCCGTTGCTACGCTGAACAAGCGTCTAAGTATAGTAATGACGCAATCGCGCTAGCAGCCGAGCAAGCCGCAACCGTTCATTGATATTATGCGGTCGAACATTCTAGAGCTCTCTGGAATTTAATGGCAGCTGTATAAAAGGGACGTAGCTTTGCTCGGGAGTTAGTTACATGGAGAGAAATATAGGCTCATTCACGCAGAGTGTTAGTGAAGCACAGCAGTATCGTGGTGAGCGTATGCAGTATAGTGTCGAGTGGAGGACTCGGGAAGTTACTGGGATAGCTGTGGATGTGAATACTCGGTAGTATTGACGAGTATTGGGAAGTTGTAGTGTACAAGGACAGTAACGGCAAGTCGGGAAGTTACTGGTATACCGGGATAACTGTGGATGTGAATACTCGGTAGTGTTGACGATTATTGGGAAGCTAGGTATACGGGGACAGTAACGGCAAGTGGAAGTGGATATACTTGGCAGTGGTGTTGAAGAATTGTGGCATACGAACAGTCGGTGATACTGTAGAAGAGAGAGAGAGAGTTACATAAATAGACAGACAGAGAGGTGAAAGATGTGACTTCTGTCCGAGCAGTTGAATATACAGACGCTGTTGAGTCAGTTAAGTATATAGACGCTGTGGAAGTCGGTAGGCGGACAGTGATATAAGTATATAGTGATATAAATATCGCGTAAACCGTCTATAAGAGTCTGGAACAGACCGGCAGTCTAAGATTGGAACGCGTAGTGGAAATAAATAATTAGTAATATCATGGAAATAAATAGTAGTATTAATTGGTTAAATAAATTAATAGTGTTGATGTCATCTAGTAAATTATAGTTTTAGTCTTAATTAGTTCTTAATAATTGTTTTATATTAGTAATAGTCATTTTCATTATAGTTTAATATACACATATTTTAACTAATTATAATCCTAATACTAAAAGGTCAAGCCCCCCAAAATTCATCACGACGATCGGGAAATTTTTAGACAAAGCTACCACTGAAACGGTTTCAGCGATTTGGATGGAATTTGCTTTAAATAGTAGAGAATAAATCAACTTAGTGCCTTTGATATGTCTCTTATTTTTACTGTGCATAGTTTTTGTGGAAAAAATTATTAACTGGTCAAAATTCTTACATTAAAACAATAGATCAAAGTTCTCTGTACTGATGTCAAATGTACAAAATCAGAGAATACAGGCTAATTATTTGAATTGAGTATGCGTGAAAATTTTTAAGAAGACAGTCTGAAAAAGTTTTATGTCATTTTGAAACCATTTTAAATACATTTATTGTATTTGATTATTTTAAATAAAAATTATTTATTTTTGTACCTCTCTGCTTATTATTATTATTTATTATTATTTATTATTTATTATTTATTATTTATTATTTATTATTTATTATTTATTATTTATTATTTATTATTTATTATTTATTATTTATTATTTATTACTTATTACTTATTACTTATTACTTATTACTTATTATTTATTATTTATTATTTATTATTTATTATTTATTATTTATTATTTATTATTTATTATTTATTATTTATTACTTATTACTTATTACTTATTACTTATTACTTATTACTTATTACTTATTATTTATTATTTATTATTTATTATTTATTATTTATTACTTATTACTTATTACTTATTATTTATTATTTATTATTTATTATTTATTATTTATTATTTATTATTTATTATTTATTATTTATTATTTATTATTTATTATTTATTATTTATTATTTATTATTTATTATTTATTATTTATTATTTATTATTTATTATTTATTATTTATTATTTATTATTTATTATTTATTATTTATTATTTATTATTTATTATTTATTATTTATTATTTATTATTTATTATTTATTATTTATTATTTATTATTTATTATTTATTATTTATTATTTATTATTTATTATTTATTATTTATTATTTATTATTTATTATTTATTATTTATTATTTATTATTTATTATTTATTATTTATTATTTATTATTTATTATTTATTATTTATTATTTATTATTTATTATTTATTATTTATTATTTATTATTTATTATTTATTATTTATTATTTATTATTTATTATTTATTATTTATTATTTATTATTTATTATTTATTATTTATTATTTATTATTTATTATTTATTATTTATTATTTATTATTTATTATTTATTATTTATTATTTATTATTTATTATTTATTATTTATTATTTATTATTTATTATTTATTATTTATTATTTATTATTTATTATTTATTATTTATTATTTATTATTTATTATTTATTATTTATTATTTATTATTTATTATTTATTATTTATTATTTATTATTTATTATTTATTATTTATTATTTATTATTTATTATTTATTATTTATTATTTATTATTTATTATTTATTATTTATTATTTATTATTTATTATTTATTATTTATTATTTATTATTTATTATTTATTATTTATTATTTATTATTTATTATTTATTATTTATTATTTATTATTTATTATTTATTATTTATTATTTATTATTTATTATTTATTATTTATTATTTATTATTTATTATTTATTATTTATTATTTATTATTTATTATTTATTATTTATTATTTATTATTTATTATTTATTATTTATTATTTATTATTTATTATTTATTATTTATTATTTATTATTTATTATTTATTATTTATTATTTATTATTTATTATTTATTATTTATTATTTATTATTTATTATTTATTATTTATTATTTATTATTTATTATTTATTATTTATTATTTATTATTTATTATTTATTATTTATTATTTATTATTTATTATTTATTATTTATTATTTATTATTTATTATTTATTATTTATTATTTATTATTTATTATTTATTATTTATTATTTATTATTTATTATTTATTATTTATTATTTATTATTTATTATTTATTATTTATTATTTATTATTTATTATTTATTATTTATTATTTATTATTTATTATTTATTATTTATTATTTATTATTTATTATTTATTATTTATTATTTATTATTTATTATTTATTATTTATTATTTATTATTTATTATTTATTATTTATTATTTATTATTTATTATTTATTATTTATTATTTATTATTTATTATTTATTATTTATTATTTATTATTTATTATTTATTATTTATTATTTATTATTTATTATTTATTATTTATTATTTATTATTTATTATTTATTATTTATTATTTATTATTTATTATTTATTATTTATTATTTATTATTTATTATTTATTATTTATTATTTATTATTTATTATTTATTATTTATTATTTATTATTTATTATTTATTATTTATTATTTATTATTTATTATTTATTATTTATTATTTATTATTTATTATTTATTATTTATTATTTATTATTTATTATTTATTATTTATTATTTATTATTTATTATTTATTATTTATTATTTATTATTTATTATTTATTATTTATTATTTATTATTTATTATTTATTATTTATTATTTATTATTTATTATTTATTATTTATTATTTATTATTTATTATTTATTATTTATTATTTATTATTTATTATTTATTATTTATTATTTATTATTTATTATTTATTATTTATTATTTATTATTTATTATTTATTATTTATTATTTATTATTTATTATTTATTATTTATTATTTATTATTTATTATTTATTATTTATTATTTATTATTTATTATTTATTATTTATTATTTATTATTTATTATTTATTATTTATTATTTATTATTTATTATTTATTATTTATTATTTATTATTTATTATTTATTATTTATTATTTATTATTTATTATTTATTATTTATTATTTATTATTTATTATTTATTATTTATTATTTATTATTTATTATTTATTATTTATTATTTATTATTTATTATTTATTATTTATTATTTATTATTTATTATTTATTATTTATTATTTATTATTTATTATTTATTATTTATTATTTATTATTTATTATTTATTATTTATTATTTATTATTTATTATTTATTATTTATTATTTATTATTTATTATTTATTATTTATTATTTATTATTTATTATTTATTATTTATTATTTATTATTTATTATTTATTATTTATTATTTATTATTTATTATTTATTATTTATTATTTATTATTTATTATTTATTATTTATTATTTATTATTTATTATTTATTATTTATTATTTATTATTTATTATTTATTATTTATTATTTATTATTTATTATTTATTATTTATTATTTATTATTTATTATTTATTATTTATTATTTATTATTTATTATTTATTATTTATTATTTATTATTTATTATTTATTATTTATTATTTATTATTTATTATTTATTATTTATTATTTATTATTTATTATTTATTATTTATTATTTATTATTTATTATTTATTATTTATTATTTATTATTTATTATTTATTATTTATTATTTATTATTTATTATTTATTATTTATTATTTATTATTTATTATTTATTATTTATTATTTATTATTTATTATTTATTATTTATTATTTATTATTTATTATTTATTATTTATTATTTATTATTTATTATTTATTATTTATTATTTATTATTTATTATTTATTATTTATTATTTATTATTTATTATTTATTATTTATTATTTATTATTTATTATTTATTATTTATTATTTATTATTTATTATTTATTATTTATTATTTATTATTTATTATTTATTATTTATTATTTATTATTTATTATTTATTATTTATTATTTATTATTTATTATTTATTATTTATTATTTATTATTTATTATTTATTATTTATTATTTATTATTTATTATTTATTATTTATTATTTATTATTTATTATTTATTATTTATTATTTATTATTTATTATTTATTATTTATTATTTATTATTTATTATTTATTATTTATTATTTATTATTTATTATTTATTATTTATTATTTATTATTTATTATTTATTATTTATTATTTATTATTTATTATTTATTATTTATTATTTATTATTTATTATTTATTATTTATTATTTATTATTTATTATTTATTATTTATTATTTATTATTTATTATTTATTATTTATTATTTATTATTTATTATTTATTATTTATTATTTATTATTTATTATTTATTATTTATTATTTATTATTTATTATTTATTATTTATTATTTATTATTTATTATTTATTATTTATTATTTATTATTTATTATTTATTATTTATTATTTATTATTTATTATTTATTATTTATTATTTATTATTTATTATTTATTATTTATTATTTATTATTTATTATTTATTATTTATTATTTATTATTTATTATTTATTATTTATTATTTATTATTTATTATTTATTATTTATTATTTATTATTTATTATTTATTATTTATTATTTATTATTTATTATTTATTATTTATTATTTATTATTTATTATTTATTATTTATTATTTATTATTTATTATTTATTATTTATTATTTATTATTTATTATTTATTATTTATTATTTATTATTTATTATTTATTATTTATTATTTATTATTTATTATTTATTATTTATTATTTATTATTTATTATTTATTATTTATTATTTATTATTTATTATTTATTATTTATTATTTATTATTTATTATTTATTATTTATTATTTATTATTTATTATTTATTATTTATTATTTATTATTTATTATTTATTATTTATTATTTATTATTTATTATTTATTATTTATTATTTATTATTTATTATTTATTATTTATTATTTATTATTTATTATTTATTATTTATTATTTATTATTTATTATTTATTATTTATTATTTATTATTTATTATTTATTATTTATTATTTATTATTTATTATTTATTATTTATTATTTATTATTTATTATTTATTATTTATTATTTATTATTTATTATTTATTATTTATTATTTATTATTTATTATTTATTATTTATTATTTATTATTTATTATTTATTATTTATTATTTATTATTTATTATTTATTATTTATTATTTATTATTTATTATTTATTATTTATTATTTATTATTTATTATTTATTATTTATTATTTATTATTTATTATTTATTATTTATTATTTATTATTTATTATTTATTATTTATTATTTATTATTTATTATTTATTATTTATTATTTATTATTTATTATTTATTATTTATTATTTATTATTTATTATTTATTATTTATTATTTATTATTTATTATTTATTATTTATTATTTATTATTTATTATTTATTATTTATTATTTATTATTTATTATTTATTATTTATTATTTATTATTTATTATTTATTATTTATTATTTATTATTTATTATTTATTATTTATTATTTATTATTTATTATTTATTATTTATTATTTATTATTTATTATTTATTATTTATTATTTATTATTTATTATTTATTATTTATTATTTATTATTTATTATTTATTATTTATTATTTATTATTTATTATTTATTATTTATTATTTATTATTTATTATTTATTATTTATTATTTATTATTTATTATTTATTATTTATTATTTATTATTTATTATTTATTATTTATTATTTATTATTTATTATTTATTATTTATTATTTATTATTTATTATTTATTATTTATTATTTATTATTTATTATTTATTATTTATTATTTATTATTTATTATTTATTATTTATTATTTATTATTTATTATTTATTATTTATTATTTATTATTTATTATTTATTATTTATTATTTATTATTTATTATTTATTATTTATTATTTATTATTTATTATTTATTATTTATTATTTATTATTTATTATTTATTATTTATTATTTATTATTTATTATTTATTATTTATTATTTATTATTTATTATTTATTATTTATTATTTATTATTTATTATTTATTATTATTATTATTATTATCAGATATAATTTTTTATGTTCTTTTATTATTATTATTATTCTTATTATTATTATTATTATTATTATTATTATTATTATTATTTTAATAAATATTTACCTATATCTGACTTCATTTTTTTCATATTAATTACGTATTTTATAACAAAATTACATTTTTTTTACAATAAAATTAATTTATTATTATTTTTCATCTCTATTTATCATATTACATAGTTTTAAACAATATTATACAATTTTGTATGAATAAAATTTAAACTGTTCCACACATTTTGGAATATATCGCCAATATGACTTATTATATATCAAAACGGACTGCTTTTTACCTATCTATGACTTGAAACGATTATCATATTTTTTAAATCACGCATTTGCGACGTAACAAGCCGTTTTACATCCTAATACTAAAAGGTCAAGCCCCCCAAAATTCATCACGACGATCGGGAAATTTTTAGACAAAGCTACAACTGAAACGGTTTCAGTGATTTGGATGGAATTTGCTTTAAATAGTAGAGAATAAATCAACTTAGTGCCTTTGATATGTCTCTTATTTTTACTGTGCATAGTTTTTGTGGAAAAAATTATTAACTGGTCAAAATTCTTACATTAAAACAATAGATCAAAGTTCTCTGTACTGATGTCAAATGTACAAAATCAGAGAATACAGGCTAATTATTTGAATTGAGTATGCGTGAAAATTTTTAAGAAGACAGTCTGAAAAAGTTTTATGTCATTTTGAAACCATTTTAAATACATTTATTGTATTTGATTATTTTAAATAAAAATTATTTATTTTTGTACCTCTGCTTATTATTATTATTTATTATTTATTATTATTTATTATTTATTATTTATTATTTATTATTTATTATTTATTATTTATTATTTATTATTTATTATTTATTATTTATTATTTATTATTTATTATTTATTATTTATTATTTATTATTTATTATTTATTATTTATTATTTATTATTTATTATTTATTATTTATTATTTATTATTTATTATTTATTATTTATTATTTATTATTTATTATTTATTATTTATTATTTATTATTTATTATTTATTATTTATTATTTATTATTTATTATTTATTATTTATTATTTATTATTTATTATTTATTATTTATTATTTATTATTTATTATTTATTATTTATTATTTATTATTTATTATTTATTATTTATTATTTATTATTTATTATTTATTATTTATTATTTATTATTTATTATTTATTATTTATTATTTATTATTTATTATTTATTATTTATTATTTATTATTTATTATTTATTATTTATTATTTATTATTTATTATTTATTATTTATTATTTATTATTTATTATTTATTATTTATTATTTATTATTTATTATTTATTATTTATTATTTATTATTTATTATTTATTATTTATTATTTATTATTTATTATTTATTATTTATTATTTATTATTTATTATTTATTATTTATTATTTATTATTTATTATTTATTATTTATTATTTATTATTTATTATTTATTATTTATTATTTATTATTTATTATTTATTATTTATTATTTATTATTTATTATTTATTATTTATTATTTATTATTTATTATTTATTATTTATTATTTATTATTTATTATTTATTATTTATTATTTATTATTTATTATTTATTATTTATTATTTATTATTTATTATTTATTATTTATTATTTATTATTTATTATTTATTATTTATTATTTATTATTTATTATTTATTATTTATTATTTATTATTTATTATTTATTATTTATTATTTATTATTTATTATTTATTATTTATTATTTATTATTTATTATTTATTATTTATTATTTATTATTTATTATTTATTATTTATTATTTATTATTTATTATTTATTATTTATTATTTATTATTTATTATTTATTATTTATTATTTATTATTTATTATTTATTATTTATTATTTATTATTTATTATTTATTATTTATTATTTATTATTTATTATTTATTATTTATTATTTATTATTTATTATTTATTATTTATTATTTATTATTTATTATTTATTATTTATTATTTATTATTTATTATTTATTATTTATTATTTATTATTTATTATTTATTATTTATTATTTATTATTTATTATTTATTATTTATTATTTATTATTTATTATTTATTATTTATTATTTATTATTTATTATTTATTATTTATTATTATTATTATTATTATTATTATTATTATTATTATTATTATTAATTTTATCAGATATAATTTTTTATGTTCTTTTATTATTATTATTATTATTATTATTATTATTATTATTTTTATCAGATATAATTTTTTATGTTCTTTTATTATTATTATTATTATTATTATTATTATTATTATTATTATTATTTTAATAAATATTTACCTATATCTGACTTCATTCATTTCATATTAATTACGTATTTTATAACAAAATTACATTTTTTTACAATAAAATTAATTTCTTATTATTTTTCATCTCTATTTATCATATTACATAGTTTTAAACAATATTATACAATTTTGTATGAATAAAATTTAAACTGTTCCACACATTTTGGAATATATCGCCAATATGACTTATTATACATCAAAACGGACTGCTTTTTACCTATCTATGACTTGAAACGATTATCATATTTTTTAAATCACGCATTTGCGACGTAACAAGCTGTTTTACATCTATAATACTAAACGATTAGATTCACTATCTCACTATAGATTCTTTAATCACGACGATCGCCCAACTTTAGACAAGGCTACAGCTTAAACGGTGCGTCCGATTTTCATGAAAGTTGTAACAAACTGTAGGAAATGATTGGCTTCAGGGCCCTTCTAATGGGACGAATTTCTGTAGGATGCATAGTTTTCGAGTTAAAAATTATTAAACGTAAAATGAAACAGTGGATCGTAGAATACATGTAAAAATTTAGAAGATAAAAATGCTGTCATGTGTAACATTTGGCATGATGTCAATGTCAATACTGACAAATTATGAATGTCGTATGGGTTGTCGACCATTTCAATGCTAAATATAAATAAATATATTGTGTAAAATTGAAGAAAAGAATATGTATTAAACGAGGTAGGTATACGTAATGAATTTAAGCAATATTTATTGTTAATTTAAATTTTATTTTGTAAATAGATTTTACGAAATGTCACAAGTTACTAAAAACTACGAAAACGTTGATAAAGACTAGAAGAGTTTCACAATCGAACGAAGAATACATGTATAAAATTAAAAAGATAAATACTGTCTTCTGTCACATTTGAAATGTTAATGACAAATTTAAACTACAGAAAATAGGCAGTTTAAAATTGAAGAAAGAATGTAAGAATTAAACGACGTAAGGTACGCTATGAATGAAAGATATGTTTATTCTTATTTTCTAATTTATTTTGTAAATAGATTGTTGAAAATGTTCGAAGTTATTAAACGACGAAATGGACGAGAAATGTAGGAAAAACGTCAACGACAAGAAAGACTGGGAGGACAATGTACAGTGTACAAAGAGAATGTCAAGGATTGTTTTCTGTGCCGGTCAGTTTATTAATTTAAGATATGTTTAGTTATATTTTATTTTGTAAATAGATTTTACAAAACTGACAAAAAGAAACTGGTAGTTTTTGGGTTGGCGGTTCAGCGTATTTTATTCGCACGGCTTTACCCGTACGTTCTAAACCTAAACCGTACACAAATAACGGAGTGTGTGAGGCTCTTTAGAGCAGATTGCATGGGCAGTTTGAGTTAGCAGTTTGGGTTGCGTGGGCATGTTGCGTGGGTGGCTTGGTTGGACATGTTGCGTGGGTAGTTTAGGTGGGCATGTTGCGTGGGTAGTTTGGGTGGGCATGTTGTGTGGGTAGTTTGGGTGGGCATGTTGCGTGGGTAGTTTGGATGGGCATGTTGCGTGGGTAGTTTGGGTGGGCATGTTGCGTGGGCAGTTTGGGTGGGTAGTTTGGGTGGGCATGTTGCGTGGGTAGTTTGGGTGGGCATGTTGCGTGGGCAGTTTGGGTGGCCATGTTGTGTGGGTTGTTTGGGTGGGCATGTTGCGTGGGTAGTTTGGGTGGGCATGTTGCGTGGGCAGTTTGGGTGGGCATGTTGCGTGGGTAGTTTGGGTGGGCATGTTGCGTGGGCAGTTTGGGTGGGCATGTTGCGTGGGTAGTTTGGGTGGGCATGTTGCGTGGGCAGTTTGGGTGGGTAGTTTGGGTGGGCATGTTGCGTGGGTAGTTTGGGTGGGCATGTTGCGTGGGCAGTTTGGGTGGGCATGTTGCGTGGGTAGTTTGGGTGGGCATGTTGCGTGGGTAGTTTGGGTGGGCATGTTGCTTGGGCATGTTGCGTGGGCAGTTTGGGTGGGCATGTTGCGTGGGCAGTTTGGGTGGGCATGTTGCGTGGGTAGTTTGGGTGGGCATGTTGCGTGGGCAGTTTGGGTGGGCATGTTGCGTGGGCAGTTTGGGTGGGTAGTTTGGGTGGGCATGTTGCGTGGGTAGTTTGGGTGGGCATGTTGCGTGGGCAGTTTGGGTGGGCATGTTGCGTGGGTTGTTTGGGTGGGCATGTTGCGTGGGTAGTTTGGGTGGGCATGTTGCGTGGGCATGTTGCGTGGGCAGTTTGGGTGGGCATGTTGCGTGGGCAGTTTGGGTGGGCATGTTGCGTGGGTAGTTTGGGTGGGCATGTTGCGTGAGCAGTTTGTGTGGGCATGTTGCGTGGGCTGTTTGGGTGGGCATGTTGCGTGGGCAATTTGGGTGGGCATGTTGCGTGGGCAGTTTGAGTGGGCATGTTGCGTGGGCATCATAAACCACTATCGGCGGAGCCCTAGTGAAAACTCGGCGAAGCCGAGGTTACGCTAGTCCTAATACTAAACGATCAGATTCACTATCTATATTTATATATTTGAATTCATCACGACGATCGCCCAACTTTAGACAAGGCTACAGCTTAAACGGTGCGACCGATTTTCATGAAATTTATATCAGATTGTAGGAAATGATTGGCTTCAGGGCCCTTCTAATGGGACGAATTTCTGTAGGATGCATAGTTTTCGAGTAAAAAATTATTAAAGATTGAAAATTGGGACAGAAACAATATTTTTCACAGTAACGATCACAGTTTTCCTTGAAAATTTAAGACGAAGAACGCCATGTTTGTCATGTCATTTTGAACCTTTAAATGGAAATATTTATGAAATGGAGACAATTTGAAAGAAGATTAATTCATAATTATAAATTTTGAGAATGGGCAATTATATCCGCACAGGTAAAAAAGGCCTAAACCATTTTAATTAAAAATTATAAAATTTGACGGTTCATATGTACTTGGACAGTGTTACCAAATGTGTCATAAGTAACTAGGTAAAAAACAAATATTTCTAACTAAACAATATTTTTCACAGTAACGATCACAGTTTTCCTTGAAAATTTAAGACGATAAACGCTGTTATGTCAATGTCAGTGATGACAAATTATCAGTTTTCTTCCTTTTAAATGCAATAAAATGTTTAAATAATATGTAATAATTAAAGAAAAGATGATGAATTTAACAAGGTAGGTATATGTAATGATTTTAAGCCATGTTTATTATTATGTTACATATTTTATTTTGTAAATAGAATTTTGGAAAATGTATAAGGAAACACGTCGAAAAGGATCAGAAAGGTAGGAATAATATCACAATCGATGTACAAAATTAAAAAGATAAACATTGTCATGTCATATTTGATATGTTAATGACAAATTATGCATGTATCAATTACTATAACCGATGATATAAAAACAAGTCAATTAAGATGGTACGATCACGTACAGCAAATGAGTAATGGCAAAACACATACCACAGTAAACTCCTAGCGGCAAAAAGAAAAGAGGGAGACCTAGAAGGAATTGGGTTGCAGGAATCCAAGAAGAAATAAGAGAGAATGAAGATCTATGGCAAGACCAGTGGAGAATTCGCATCGGAAGACATAGTACAACGTTATAAACCGATTGTATATATAGGTATATGTAATGATTTTAAGACGTGTACAGGAAAATCATAGTCTGGAACAAGACAATTCAATAATTTTAGATAGTATGTTTTAATCTGTTCTTTTTTTGTAATTCATTTTCTTACATTACGCTTAAAATTATTTCAGATTATACATAATTCGATATCTATCTTAAAACGGTACAGAATTTAATCTGTATTTTATTTTCTTATATTACGTTAAAATTATCTATATTAAAATTCTTTTATTCCCAATTATTGTATCGTACTAATAAAAAATATTTTAAATTACATAATCATACAGCATGAGCCAGAAAAGTAATCTTTAATACCTATCACTTTTAACAATCCAAACTTTATTGATATATTTTCAAATTCGTTGTAAAAGTTCAGATCTAATGTAATGTAAGCACTTACTTTTCTGCAGTTTGTAACTAACAGTTTACTCTAGAATTAAAATAACACATCTTTTAGTTTTGTTTGATTTATTTTTATCTTTAAATTTAGTATTGTGTACTCATATACATGTTACTAATACAGGGTCCGCATTTTAAAAGTTCCCGCCTGAAAATTCATGATTAGGCAATCCATGATACATTTCATAAGTGACTTGGTTTTTAAAATTTTGTTTTGCTCTTATACCTACTGTGATTATTCGATTTAAAGTACTAATATTCACCAAGTGGCTTATAAAATGTATATGGTTTTGCTTACTCTTAAAATTTCAGGCGGTAACATATAAAATGGGCACCTTGTATTATGTTTATATTTATCCTGTAATTTTGTCCTGTTTGCTCGCATAAAATGCGCAGCATTTGTTCATTTCATTATATGTTTTCATCAGTTCCTACCACGGTGTAGTATCTGTAGGTGAGAGTACGAGATGAGTTGACATAACTAGCTGGTAAAAAAGAAGCTAACGCGACCCGTTACCATTTGACAGGCGTTTGGCAGTTGGTGTGCCGCAGTGTGTCGGTTGCGGTTAAAATAAGTTCGCGTTTAAATAGAAAATGTTGTGATATAGGATGTACAACAGGGTATGGATCAAATAAAGAGATATAGACCCGAATTTTCACCTCTTGAAGTAACGTTACTTCGGAAGTAGCGCTATTTCGATTTTTTATTTATATAATTTTATGAGTAGATAAGAATAGGTTTCATATTTTTGTAAATGAAACCTATGACATTAGAAATAAATGCTTTTTACAATTTAATTTATTTTTATATCTCTCATTTTTATCTTAAAGTTGACATTTGACAGTTGAAGTAGCGATTTTTCGGAAGTAGCGCTACTTTAAGATGTAAGAATACGGACCATAGTCTTTTTAAGGTGCCAAAATGTGCGATTTTGTAGCAGCCAGCCATGATATAACCATAGAAACAGGTACTACGATTTAGAAAATTCTGATTGAAAGATGTCAGTGTCAAGTACATAACATTATGTTTATTTTATAATTTGACTGAAATTATAGAAGCCTGTTGTATGGAATTTGTATAAAATACATACATAGAACTGACAAAAGATAAAAGGTAATGTATTGAAAATATAAAATATTGTGCGATATATAGGAATAATTTACTATTTCAAATATTTTTGTAAAAACCGGGTCGCAAAAAACCTGACATCTAGCGGCATACTGTATGAACTAACCCGGTTATTTAGCCATTCTTTGTAATACATTATACATCGTGCACTCAGCTATAGATACTACACTTCCGAAATATTATTGACAATTTTATGCAAAAAAGAATAGCCGATCGAGCTGTCGTATTTTTGACAATTCTCTATGACAGTCCATGAGAAAACATTTCTTGTTTTTCGTATAAATTTGTCAGAAATACAGGCTGTTTCATGTAACTATGTAAGGCTTCGGAGTATGAATTCTAGACACCAACATGAAAAAAATCCCAATAAACATTGGTGCTAGAACGCTTCATAACAGAGATACCGAGGATTTATCTTAAATGAAGCATAATACTGAAATAGCAGAAAATAGTTGGCTGATGGAATTTGTTTAATTCATTTAAAATTTAAATGAGATTTAATTAATTAAAAATTCCACTTATTTCAATCCGATAATTATTTAATTATTACACCTGTTATTTAATATTTCTAATACAAAAAAGTATTGCCAAGCTTTCTGTATTTAATGAAAATGTAATATTTTAGTAATTTACCGTAGTATTTTTAAATAATACTGATTTATTTATTGAATGTAATGCCTTTCATTTTAAACACTTGCTCTGGGATTCTTTTTATAAATAATTATTTATGACACAATACAAAAATAAATAAAACTAACCTGTTTCCTGTTTTTTTTTTTTTAAATAAAATCCTGGGTACCTTTCTCTGTTAGAAAGCGTTATAGCACCAATGTTTATTGGGATTTTTCCCCCTTTTGGTATCAGAATTCATACTCCAAAGCCTTGAACTCTTATATGAAACACCTGTATATCCTCTTTGGTATTAAATGAAAAGTTTTCTGCATGGCTAAACTATAGAACTTTCAAAATTTTGACATCAACTTGACCGGCTTTTGTTTTTTACATAAAGTTGTCAGAACCATGTAGTGATTAGGATCATGTGAATTTTTTTCTGCAGGGCTGTAACATAGAAGTGTCAACAAATAGACATCTCGGTCGGCTTTTGTTTTTGTATAAAGGTGCTAGAAATATGTGGTATCAAATGAGAGGTCTGGTTACGAACTTTTAGACACAAGTGTGGAAATTTATGACAGGTTGATTGGCTTTTGTTTTATGCATAAAGTTAATTCGTTTGATAGAAGGGGGAACTTGGGTATCTGACAAGACTGTTGACGTTACCACTTTGGTTTTAAATTGTGCGTAGACAGATTGGATGTACGTATAAACTATTATAAAACACTATCGGCGGAGCCCTAGGGTAAACTCGGCGAAGCCGAGCTTAGGCTAGTTATATACTATTTAAATAAATAAATATATCATTACGGCTTATTACCCATTGCTGGGTGTGCCAATCTGCTTTGTACACAGATGTCGGTAATGATGAAATATTTGACCGTGCGGGCGCTTACCAGGCGCCACCTCACGGGCACTCATTGCTGGCGTGGAGAGTGCATCTACTATTTACACTTCACAAATTAGTGCTTATTCGTGCGTTGGTGTACATCGCATTATTGAGTAAATCATAAAAATTATGGATTGGATAACGTCAAAATAAAATTTAAGATTTACTTACTATATACCATATCATTAGTTAGTGCATCGTTAGTGCTATTACCATACACTAAAAAATAAGAAAAAAATCTGGGTGGGCCAACTTCAAATTAAATTTTAAGTTTTAATTAATATGTACCCTATCACTAGTTTGTACATCGTTAGTGCTTTCTTATGAACCCAATAGTTTCGTTCGGGCTATTAGGCTATTAAGAAATTTAAAAATACCCCTGGGTGGGCCAACTTCAAATTAAATTTTAAGATTTAATTAACATGTCCACTGTCACTTCTTAGTGCATCGTTAGTGCTTTCTAATGAACCCAATAGTTTTAATCGTGTTATTACTATATACTCGAAATTAAGAAAAAAAAAACTCTGGGTGGGCCAACTTCAAATTAAATTTTAAGTTTTAATTAATATGTACCCTATCACTAGTTTGTACATCGTTAGTGCTTTCTTATGAACCCAATAGTATCGTTCGGGCTATTAGGCTATTAAGAAATTTAAAAAAACCCTGGGTGGGCCAACTTCAAATTAAATTTTAAGATTTAATTAACATGTCCACTGTCACTTCTTAGTGCATCGTTAGTGCTTTCTAATGAACCCAATAGTTTTAATCGTGTTATTACTATATACTCGAAATTAAGAAAAAAAAAACTCTGGGTGGGTCAATTTTAAATTAAATTAGTTTTTATTAATATGTACACACTCACTAGTCATTGCATCGTTAGTGCTTTCTAATGAACCCAACAGTTTCGTTTGTGCTATTACCATACACTGGAAGTTAAGAATTTGAGTATACAGCTCTCTTTTTCTTTATCATTCTTTATATTTTCTGATTTCGTTTTCGTGCGCTTTCTCACATTCTCCTTTTTTCTATTATTTTTTGTTTCTCTCTCTCTCTCACACACACACAAACACGCGCGCACACACACGAACACACACACATGTGCACGCACACACACTGTCAAGGGCATGCGCACGCACGCCATCGCACTCACAAATAATTTTTTAGTCTCATCGTCTCTTCCCACTTCTCACACACTACGTCGTCATACCCTTGATCCTGATAATTTAGAAACGAACGATTAAGGCTAGGCGCACATTGAGACGCAAGCAATATAGGCGACGTAGAGCAGTTCAGCATAGGAAAAAACTGCACACAGAGTCCACAACACAGTACACGCGCAAATTGTGACAGTTTTACGTTGGCTGTGTGATTTTGAAGTTTCTCAGTCGCACGAGCACAGGTCGTACAGGAATCTGTTAATTAAAACATGAATTCATATCTATTGAAAACTAAAAATCTTATGTGGCCAACACATGACCTCCCGCCAATTCCTTGGTTGTTTAAAATAGAATATATATAATAGCTTTAACTTAAAATATCACTTCCGATTGATCTTTTTTAAACAAAATCTAATTCATATTACTTCTTTATATTATTATTATTATTATTATTATTATTATTATTATTATTATTATTATTATTATTATTATTATTATTATTATTATTATTATTATTATTATTATTATTATTATTATTATTATTATTATTATTATTATTATTATTATTATTATTATTATTATTATTATTATTATTATTATTATTATTATTATTATTATTATTATTATTATTATTATTATTATTATTATTATTATTATTATTATTATTATTATTATTATTATTATTATTATTATTATTATTATTATTATTATTATTATTATTATTATTATTATTATTATTATTATTATTATTATTATTATTATTATTATTATTATTATTATTATTATTATTATTATTATTATTATTATTATTATTATTATTATTATTATTATTATTATTATTATTATTATTATTATTATTATTTATTTGCTTTAAATATGATTAAAATACTTTAAATTTTGTGATAGTTATACCTAGTTATCTTTTCATAATTTAATTCTATTAACAGTAAAACAGAAACAAGAGGGTGTGTTTTTTAGGCGATATAAAATAAATTTTTGAGATATAGTTAGATTTATTTTATGTTATCCTTTAACTCTTTGAACAATAGGAGTCTCAATTCGATTCAAAAGAGCTATTACGTAAATTTACCTTTTTGGCTCACCTTGCGCTAACATCTTTGAGAGCCGTGATTTAATTGTCTGTAATCATGTCCAGGTAAAACATTTGTAATCACATAACGTAACCGATATCTAACGTAGATAACTCGGGCAGTTACACAGTGGTGTCAGGTAGACAGTGTTAATTATTATAACACGCAACCTGCCCACTTCACCTGCCCATCCAAGTTGCCCACGTATTCTGTCTACCTAAACTACACACGCAACAATTTTTGCTTGCAACATTTATAAACCTAACGTAATCGATAACTAACACACATAACTCGGGCCGTTACACATTCGTTTTAGGTAGACAGTGATTAATCACTGTAGGACGAAACCTGGCTAACAAAACTGCCCACGGAAACTGCCCATCAAACTGTCCACGCAACGCCCATCCAAACTGCCAACCTAAACTGCTCATGCAACCTGCCCGTGCAAACTCCCCGCGCAATCTGCCCACCCAAACTGTTCACGCAATTTGCCTACCCAAACTGTTCACGCAATTTGCCTTCCCAAACTGCCCGCACGCAACCTGCCCACGCATGACTACTCAAAAATTAAAAGCCGATTAAGTTTTATAATTTCTAGCGTATGCTCTCTCCATTTGACACCAAACACGACATTTTTGTGACGCCTTAATGCAAAAAAGTCGAGGGAGTTATAATTGTTTTAATATTTGAACAAGGTTGTACTTCAGGACACATTTCATTTGATACCAAACACGACTTAAGGTAGGGCCACATAGCTCATGCCATGTTATGTCAATGCCATGAGAAAAGTTTAAAATTACATAATAATTAAATATGTTGATCACAATGGTCATGTCATTTAGTAAAGTACCCCGATTATCAGCTCTATTAGGCATGCAGCTCATACCCGAAAACTGCTCTAGAAATGAAAAAAGCGATGAAGTTGAGGTAACCGGTTCAAACCAATTGCAATCGATAGTAGATGCAAAATTGCATCTACAGTTGATTTTGACCGAAGTTTGGACAATGTCGACACATATAAAAACCATAAAAATGCATTTGTTTTCGGTGCGCTGTTCAAACGGAATTTATACTTTACCTCGCCATATCTTAGCTATTTTTTATATATCGATTTGAAATTTTAACACAATTAAGACTAAGTAAGTTATGAAATATTAAGCTTTATCCGAACTCTTAATATCAATTAGAAACAAAAGGGCGAATTTTTAATAAAATTACAACGACTTTGTGAGATTCTTTTTTCGGATTAAAAAGTTGTGTTATGAATTATTGAAAGTTGCATTTTTCTCTATTCCACAATGTAGTCGAATACTTAAAGAAATTTTTTGAGAAGTTTCAAATCAAAATATGCAGCGGTTCAAAATTACAACAATATTCAGTGGACGCTCGAAATCGCGCGCCGCGCTCTCTCGTGTATGTACTACTGCTAAATCAGACTTATTGCATGTTATTGAAAAAAAAAAAAAAACGTTGTGTCTATATATGCGAAACCAAATTTATCTGAACCGTCGATATGCATAGTAGATGTAATGGCGGAAATTCGGAGCTTGAACACGAAGAATATGAAGTTTTTTGAAGATATTGGTCGATATTTTATTGATAAATTACGGAAGTTGATAGAAATCTACACAGAAGTCTATATATTTGACCAATATGACAGCGTTCTGAATCCGAAAAATCAAGAAAGAGTTCTCAGGTATGATAAAAATTCCTATTATTACGATATTATTGCCAACCGCCTACTTCCTGAATGGGTTAAGGTACTTGGAAGTGATGCAAATAAAAAATCGCTGTTATTATTTATTTGTGACTACATTGAAATGAATGTTCACTTGCTAACTAGTCATTCTTATGTAAAAAAAATTATACTTAGCCGGTGTGTATGAAACAGGTATTATACAACAAAGTAACCCAGAATGGTTCGCAAGAATTCCCAATTTTATCCACCACCCATATTGAAGCAGATACACGAATTATAACACATTTATGTTATATATTTGAAAATTACTCGGAAGCAAGTATGGAAATTAAATCGCCTGTTACGGACGTTTTTATTCTCGCAATTACTCATTGTACAAAAATTCGATCCAATATTCGGGTATGGTTTCAAACTAGAACAATAACGACAAAAAAGGTTTGAGACGATATATACCAATTAACAGCGTCATTGGAGAATAGGGAAAAGAATTGAATTTTGCACCTCCATCGATACATGTACGTACAGGATGCGATACTATCTCGTCGTTTAACAATATCGGAAAAATGAAAGCGTTTAAAGCAGTGCGGAAATTAAATGATGAAGAATTGATGTTGCTGAGAAATTTGGAAAAAGGATTATCAGATGAGGTTATTCATGTATGCTTGTTGCTACTCTATATGATTTACCCGAAAAATATTCCAAATTTCACATAAATATTAATCAGTGTCGTGTTACGCTTTCGACCTCCAAAATAATCGCAGCTGACAACCTTCCACCATCACAACCTGCGCTTCTGCAACATTTAAAAAGGTGCCATTGGCAAACTTACGTTTGGTATAATGTACTCAAATCAATAATTGAACCTCTTGATTTATCAACTTGTCGTTGGAGATGCGAAGGATATGTCAATACTAAAGAAATATATTTGCAATTGTATTGCGAAATCTACTTCATGCAGTCAAGCTGCATCGTGCACTTGCTTCTCCCAAAAAATAAAATGTTGCCCACTAAGTAAATGCTTCTCAAAATGTGTTCCACAACCCATACAAGATGAAAATTAAAATTAATATGTATAGATAAAACAGATATACATATTTAACCAAGCATGAAAGGAGAAAACTGTTCCAATAGACAAATAGTACATACACGCTAGAGCGCGGCGCGGCGCGCGATTTCGAGCATCCACTGAATATTGTTGTAATCTTTGAACCGCTCCATGTTCTGACCTGAAACTTTCCAGAAAACTTCTTCAAGTATTCGACAACACTGTGGAATAGAGAAAAATGCGAATTTCAAAAATTCATAACACAACTTTTTAATCCGAAAAAAGAATCTCACAAATTCGTTGGAATTAAAAAAAAATAATTCTAATTGATATTAATATCTCGGTTAAAGGTTAGTATATCAAGACTCACTTATCTAAATTGTGTTAAAATTTCAAATCGATATATATATATATATATATATATATATATATATATATATATATATATATATATATATATATATATATACATAAAATTAGCTAAGATATGGCGAAGTAAGGTGTAAATTCCGTTTGAACAGCGTACTGAAAAAAATGCATTTTATTGGTTTTTATGTGTCGGCATTGTCCAAACTTCGGTCAAAATCAACTGTAGATGCATTTTTACATCTAATATCGATTGCAATTGGTTTGAACCGGTTACCTCAATCTCATCGGTTAGGGAGTTAAAATGGGCCATCAATAAAAATTCGTTACTTAGAATCAATTGCTTCTCATAGCATAGAAGTAGAGATTGATCCTACTTATTTATCATGTCAAAATGACAAACGTTCACAATGTACTATGTAACGGAATCCATGAAAATATACTTATTCTACTTGATGACATTGAACTGATATAACAGCATGGGCTATGAGGCTGTACCTTCAGTTATAAACAATATGATGTGGCCAGCACATTACCTTCCGTCAATTCTATGTATTTTGTACAAATTTCATACTAGTCCAGTCAATAAAGGGGTTGTAGAATGCATGGAGGGTGACACAAATTTTTGACTTCAGGGCTTTGTTTGGAGTCGTTAGGAGGTAAACATACTAAAAGTCCACGGACATTGGCTTTAAGCGGGGTGCAGGGGGGACCGAGAAGGTATCTATTTTTGGTTTTTTGCTTATATCTTGCGGACGATGCGCCTTATCAAAAAAATTGTTATATATAAAATGAAAGCTGATAAAATATCCTACGTTTTTGATTTTTATTTTTTTTTGTATCTTTAACCGTTTATGAAATACCAGCCATCAAAAACCGCAAATTTTCTAAAAAAATATTTTGCCTGGCGTTTTTCGTTAAACTTTTCTCTCTAGCACCTCATCTCTTAGATTTAGAGAAAAATTCCCAGAAGAGGATTAAATATCCTTCAAATTGGTGTATACACTTTCTATGTTATCTTCAACCGATCAACAGTTATGGCAATGTGTGTGTGTGTGTGTGTGCGTGTGTGTGTGTGCGTGTGCGTATGCGTGCGCGTGCGGCTGCGGGTACGGGCGCGGGTGTGCGTGTGGGTGTGGGTGTGCGAGTGTGTGTGCGTGTGTGTGCGTCCGTGTGTGTGTGTGTGTGTGGGTGTGTGTGAGTGCGCGCGCGTGCGTGTGCGTGTGTGTGTGTGCGTGCGTGTGCGTGCTTGTGCGTGCGTGTGCGTGCGTGCGCATGCGTGCGTGTGCGTGCGTGCGTGTGCGTGCGTGCGTGTGCGTGCGTGCGTGTGTGTGCGTAAATGCGCGTGCGTGTGCGTGTGCGCGTGTGCGTGTGTGGGTGTGGGTGTGTGTGACGATTTTTCCCCGTTAATAACTCCAGCACTGCAATTCAAAAAAAATTGGTGTAGCCAACACAATACCTCCCGCCATTTACAACCCGCGTCACAAAAAAGATTAAGTTAATCTTTATTTTTGGACTAGCGAATTTTACTCTAATTTTGACACTTATTTCTTAAAATATAATCTAATCTTATCCAAGTAACTTCCTTTTTTTAAACCCCTCAACAGGATTAAATCCCAAATACAGAGTGGGTTCACATTCACACACATCCATGCCTTAGTTGGATTCGAACCAAGAGCCCCTAAGGCATTCATGACATTAGGCGTTGCTCTAACCATTGAGCCACCGGAGCTATAATAAAATGAAGATTAAATTTTAAATACCGGGATAGAATAGAATTCACTAATCCAAAAACGAGGATTAGCTTAAACATTTTTGTGTACCGTTAATTTTTATTAATCTAAATACATACCTACATATTTAGTTATGCAGGAAACTGTATTGCATTCCTTTTCTACTGTTCTATTTACTTTTTACCTCTCGCTAAGAGAGGTATTGAATTCATTCTAAAAATCGCATATTCAGATTTTAGTGAATAAGCACGTTTCAAGGTCCATAGAATCCGATTATAACATTTTTACGATGATGTCCGTATGTGTGTGTGTGTGTGTGTGTGTGTGTGTGCGTGTGTGTGTGCGTGTGTGTGTGTATGTGTGTGTGTGTGTGCGTGTGTGTGTGTGTATGTGTGTGTGTGTGGACGATTTCTGAAATACTATAAGACTTAAGACATTTTTAACTACGGATTCCTCAATCTAAAAATAATGGGAAGAGTTAATTAAGTTTTGGTAACAATTGGACAACCGGAAGTAGTAGGTAGTTACAAGAAAAAAATCATCTAAATATTATTTATCGAAAATTTATGTAAGTATTTATATTAAAGAACGTTAAATTCTTTATTCGATAAATATAAATTCATGATCATCTTTTCTATAGATTTAGAGATATAGAAATGCATATAAAATAATTTAATGTAAAAAATCTCCGATCAAACTACTTCAAGGCAAGAAATTCAAATGTTTGTAATTGACACATAAATGTCACTGTCAAAAATATTTGTGGGCCACTGTCATAAATATTTGTATATCATAATGAAGATTATGAAAATAAAAAAAAGTCAACAACGAAAAAGAATATACGTAAAAAAATATAAAAGAAATTTGCGAAAAAATGACGAATATAAAGAAAAAGAAAAGGAAAGTACAAAAAATGTATATATTGTACATAATTCCTATTAAAATATCTCATAGATTTTGCAAATATATGTGAGAATTATTTTGTAGTGGGACATGAATATATGTATTTGTATTTAAAAATATTTTTACTTTTATGCGTATAACCAAGTAAAATATATGGCGAGAGGTTATGTGCTAACCACATCAGATTTTTTCTTTTTAAAACGTTAATATTATTTTGAAATGATTTATTCTTTGATAGTGACATTTATCTGTCAGTTACATACATTTGAATAACTGCGTTTTGTTTGTTTAAAGCGTAGACTCTGGAATTTAAATTATAGATACTTTTATAAATTTACCTATAAAATATATAGAAAAAGTATTAATGCAAATCTATAGAAAATTTTATAATCTTTAATTTTTATAATAACATTAATCTAGAAAAAGTAACATTTAAAGGTATTTTTCGAAGAAAAACTATTTTGAGCTACTTGTAAAGTACAATTTCCGGTTATCCGATTTTTACCAAAATCTAATGGGCTCTTTCCATTACAGAAAAAGTTGGAAATACAAGGTTTCAAAATTTTCTGAATGATAGTATGTGAGTTAGAGTGGAGGATCCACACATACACACAGACATCATCGTGAAAATGTTAAAATTGGATTATAGGGACCTTAAAACGTGGTCATTTACCAAAAACTTGATATGCGATTTTTAGCACAATCCGTATACCTCTCTTATCAAGGGCAGCGGGAGATAAAAATCTGATGTGGCCAACACATGTCCTCCCGTCAATTCCGTGTTTGAAATAGCAATGAGCTTTAAGTATCACTTCCAGTTGATCGTTTGTAAACAAAATCTAATTTGTTTTAATATATTTTTTCAAAAAATCTGTTTTTAGCTTCCTGTAAAGTGGTTTATCAATTTTGGAAAACATCTAGTATGTCGTTCTCATTAATATAAAAGTCTTAAACAGCAAATTTAAAAAGTTTTGGATTGTATCAATTTATTTTTCAAGAAAATCCGTTCAGAGCTTTAAAAAGAGTATCACTTCCGGTTTACAATATTAGCCAAAATGGAATATGTTGCTCCAATATAGATTGCTTTTTTGGAAAGGTGACATTGTAAAATCTTGTGCTAATATAAAGTTTATAATAGTGGAAAATACGAGTCCCAAAATAAATCTGAAACATCGGGCGAAAAATAGATAAGGTACGGTACCAGCCTTTAAATAATTCCTTTCCTACCTAATTTAAATAAAATTACTTAACTTAAGGAATAATATAACCTCTCTAAAACCTATTCTCTACAAAATAATAAATCTAACGGCATCTACGGCCTAATAGCCGTAATGTCGAAAAAAATTAATTCACTAAACAAACACTTACACTCGTCTGATAAATTAGACAAACCTCAACTAGCTGGCGGCCTCTGCACATCAGGAGTCGCCAAAAACAAAATACTAACTATACAAAGTACCGGTTCAAATAATGTAAAAAACAACCAGTCTTACACCAATTTAAAGAGTAACCAATCTTACGCCAATGTAAGAAGAATTACCAAATTCCCAAAAAAATATCAAGCGATCATTATGCCAGCTATGGAAGAATTGAAAATCCAAGACTACATTACAGCCATAGGCTCAATTGTACAACCGAAAAATGTATTATTTGCATCGAAAATATCCAAACACAGAGTGTGCATACTTCTAAATAATAAAGAGCTAGCAAATGAACTTGTAGAAAAGCACGGTGCCATAACAATAAATGACAAAATTATAAATCTATGACACTACAGTATACCAGCAAAAAAAATAATAATGTAACATGGGACGCCCGCCGTCGCCGCCACTGTAAGCGAGTGTCTATTCATAGCGGTAACGTAATCGCGCTAGTAGCCGGCCGATGTAAACAGACTGGTCGCGACGTGTTTAATTATTTCCGGTCGCCTGAACCTTTTGTATTCATTGTTATTATGTGTTCGAATATTCTAGACTGTTCTAGAAAATAATGGCAGCTGTATATAAGGGACGTAGCTATGCTGGAGAGACAGTTAGTAAGTTAGTTAGTTACATGAAGAGACATAGAGATGTTCATATAAAGTGTTAGTGAGTTTGAGAAGTACAGCAGTATCGTGGTGAGCGTATGCAGTTGGTGTCGAGTAGGTACTCGGGAAGTTACTGTTATATTTGGATAGCTGTGGATGTGAATACTCGGTAGTGTTGACGAGTATTAGGAAGCTATAGTGTACGAGGACAGTAACGGCGAGTCTGGAAGTTACTGGTATATTGGGATAGCTGTGAAAGTGAATACTCGGCAGTGTGGACGAGTATTGTGAAGCTAGGGATACAAGGACAGTAACAGCGAGTTGGAGTGGATACTCGGCATTGGTGTTGAAGAATTGTGGCATACAGATAGTAGGTGATACTAAGGCTGTGGAAGAGAGAGAGAGTTACATAAATAATAAATAGTGAGGTGAAAGGTGTGACTTCTGTCCGAGCAGTTGAATATACAGACACTGTTGAGTATATAAACGCTGTGGAGGTCGGTAGGTGGACAGTTGAACATGGTATAAGTATATAGTGATATAAATATAGTGATATGAATATCGCATAAACAATCTACAAGAGTCTGCAACAGACCGGCAGTCTAAGATTGGAACGCGTAGTGAAATAAATAATTTGTAATATCGTGGAAATAAATAGTAGTGTTAATTGGTTAAATAAATAGTGTTAGTATTAGTGTTATATAGTTAATTATAGTTTTAATCTTAATTAGTTTTTTAATAATTGTTTAATATAATTAATAGTAACTTTCTTTATAGTTTAATAAACACTTAATTTTAATTAATAATAATTGTCTTATATTTACACTTCACCCAAATAAATAAAAAGTTACAATTGGTGTCAGGTGTGGGGTTAATAAACTGTGAAGTGTAAGTAAAAATAAATAAAATGAAGCTATTAAAATTAACTGAACTGAAAGTACGTGATCTCAGGACGGAACTGGATGAACGTGAATTGGAAGTAACAGGAAAGAAATCAGAGCTTCTAGAAAGACTGCGGTAAGCTTTAATCGATTCTGGTGAAAATCCCGACGATTACTTATTTGAGCCATCCGACATTTGTAAAAGACTTAAAAGAAGTAATAAGAGAAAGTTTTAGCAGATGTGATCCAAAATGGGAAGAAAGTTCTAGAAGTGTGGAGGAAAATCCCGGCGCACCGGTGGAATAATTATTGGAACATTCTAGAACATTGGGAAAGGAATTCGAGGAAAGTTCTAAAATAACGGAGGAGAATTCGGATGCACTGGAAGAAGAAGTAATGGAACATTCTACAATATTGGAAAAAGAATTTGATGAGAGTTCTGTAAAAGTAGAGGAGAATTCTAGAATTATGGAACAAATGTTGGAGCGAAAGTTGTAGAAGAATTCTAGAAGAACTGAGACTGGCCTTTGGGAGTTTGGGGCCGACGTAGCTCGTGTGGTTCATCTCGCACATCCTGCGGTTATTGACAGCGAGTTGGAGTGCCTGGGCACGCAAGCACTCATCTACGCAGTTCGAGACAGTAAAACTCAGCAAGCACTGCACTTAGCTCGCCAAAAAATGATTGATGACGCAATGTCATACGTATTCGATCACGAAGCTGCCAAACAAGCTTCACGCAACCTATTGCGAGTATGAAATAATTATGCTGAGAGACATAAGAACACCGAAGTCACAGAAGAGAAAGTGCGACGAACTACAGGCACAGTCTTTATTAGAAGAAAGAAGCTCCGCTGTTACAAAAGAAGACGAAAGAGGAAAAGGAAGAGAAAGAGAGAGAACGAGAGCATGTAAAGTAAGAGACTAAATAAGAAATTTAAGACGAAATTCTAGACATAAAGGAAGAGTATGAAAAGAGTATGAACATTGAAGATCAACTGGAGGTCACGAAGATCCCTGAAGACTAAGAAGAAGAGGAAGAAGAATAAGAAGAGAGAAGCCAACCAGACATGAATAGTCCCAAACGAGCAGCTGCAATCATAATCTAAGTAATTTCAAAACTAAGTCAAAAGACAGCGAGGAAGACGCTCGAGTGAAAAAAATGAAAACTCAAAACAGATGACGACGATGACATTATCTCTCATCGCAAAGAAGAAAGTCAAGAAGAAGGTAGGTAGGAAGATTGCGCTTGTCTCAAGACGCTGAAGAAGTCGCTGGTTTATACGCTACGACGCTCGACCATACAACCAAGGACGTATTTAACAACATCATCTTCAAGAACTGGAAGGAAGAGAATTTTTAGTTGGAGATGAAGAATGAAGGGCTACAAAATGAATATGGGTTCTGTATCACTGATAGGCTTAAAGAGAAGATCGGTAGCTTGAAGTATCTCCTGGCCAGAAATGGAATGAAATCCGCCACGATCCCATCGTCAGTACTTGGCTCGCTTCCTGGACTGAAAACAACAAGTGATGTATAACATAGGCAAAAAGGCTTGGCTGTAGTATGAAACTGCCTGCAAAATGGCCGTACGTTTCGGTAGGAGCCGGAAGAAGGTACAAGGAAGACCTGAAGAGCTAGGAGAAATGGATTAGACAGAAGTCGGGGGCATCGTACTTCATTGTTGAGTTGACGCTCAGGGCTTGTAATGAAAGAGGAAGACCAGGCGGATACTGTGGGTTGTTGCTCACTGAGAGTGGAGCATATAAAGCTACACGAACAGGAGGATGAGAAGTATTATGTCGTCGTGTTTGATTCCTCGGAAAGGACACTATCCAGTGTTACAAGGAGGTTCCACTAGAAAAGCGCGTTTTCAAGAATCTACAGCTGTTCATGGAGAATGAAGCACTAGGTGACGATCTATTCGACGTTACAATAATATCTAACGCAAATCCAATAATTCTACATCACATAATTGAAAACAAACTAAAATAATATAATTTAAAATGAGTATCTCCGATAAACTACCTTAGGGTCAGTATGCAAGATGCACAATATAGCCACCAAGTTTATATAATACTTCCAGAAAACACCATAGTGCCAAATACATTATCAATTGAGTACGACGACACAGTACATAAACTGTTTATCACAACTGAAGATAATATGACTTGTTTCCTTTGTCGAAAACCGGGCCATAGAGCCAGCCAGTGCGAAAATGAAAAAAATACTGATATTGAACTGACACTTAGAGAAAATAGCGAGCTTCCAAATTATATAAATCCTACACCAGACAATACAAAAGAAGCCATTAAAGACAACACTAATATACTAAACAGTGAAACGAGATAAACACTAATATAAGAAAATATAGAAACATGTGGTAGAAATACGCAAACAATACATGAAAAGTTAACTAACAAACAAGCACCCACATTCAAAAGACAAGCAGGGAAAACTGACTCAACATCAAGTGATACCAAAATTCAAACTAAGAAAATTAAAGCAACTCAAAAAAATCAATCAGCCAACATACAAAAACAAATAGTACCATTAAAAGAAATAATTGAGAATAACCCTAACAAATACGTACTGATGTATGAACAATTAAGGGATTTTCTAGAAAATGTACACGGCAAAGAAAATCAGCTTAGTATTGCTAGATAGTATACAGAAAATGTAGAGCAGCTCATAACAATGATAAGAGACCTTTACCCACACCTCACATACAAAACTATAAAATCCAGAATCACGCGAATAACTAGAAAAATATCAGGACAACTAGATATAGAGATAGCGGAATTCAGCGACACAAGCTATACCACAAACGAAGAATCGAACGAACAACATGAATACTAACATAACAGACACAATAATACTATACTGGAATTGTGACGGTTTCTATGCTCATCTAGCGCAACTACAAAAATTTACATACAGTACTAATCCTCACTATATCTGTCTCCAAGAAACTAATCTAAAAACGACACATAAAGTAAATTATAAAGGTTACAATTGCTACCGAAAAGACAGACAAAATACTCAGCATGCTAGTGGAGGAGTGGCTATACTAATTAAAAAAGAACATCATTACAAAGAACTACAATAAATACGCACATGGATGTCATTGCAATAGAAACATATGTTTCCGAAAAAATAACACTATGTAACATCTATATACCCCCAGACCAATATTTTTATAAACAAGACATTGAACACATAAAACAGCAGCTACCATATCCGTTCATAATAGTAGGAGACTTTAACAGTCACAATCATTTATGGGGATCTACAACTACTGACCGAAAAGGCAGAACTATAGAAGAATGCTTTAGAAATGAAGTAATATTAAATGATTGTACACCTACCCACTTTTCATCGAGAAACGGTACATTTTCCAGCATTGATCTAGAATGAAGTTCACAAAACATAGCATCCGACCTTCTTTGAGAAGTAATTCATGACCTACATGGGAGCGATCATTTCCCCGTGAAAACAAATCATATAAATCATATGTTATATCATCAAAACACAGACTTGGCTGTTAAAAAATGGAAACTTAAAGAGGAGGACTGGAACTATAAAAATTTACTTCAAATACGAAATCCTCCAATAACACCCAACTCAGATGTAAACGAACTAGTTGAAAATTTCACAAATAAAATTCACGAAGCAGCCACAATAGCACTCGGACTCAAATCAACTAATGTCCGACCTGAAACAGCACCATGGTGGAACAAACAATGTGCAGAAGCAGTAAAAGTAAATAAAAAGGCACTCTACAAATATCAAAAACACCCTACAACGGAAAACTTAATAAAACTAAAACGAACAAGAGCTGTAGTATGGAGAATAACAAAAACGGTAAAAACTATGTATCAAACATAAACAGCAACAGACCTGTTAAAGAAATATGGGACCAGATAAGAAAAATACGAGGTACGAACATATCTTATAGAACAACGTTATTGAAAATAAATCAAACACACATAACAGGCAAAAACGAAATCTGTAACAAACTAGCCAAAAATTTTGAAAAGAAATTGCTCAAATAGCTACTATACGCAAGAGTTTCTACATACAAAAACAGAAGCAAAAAAGAACGAAATACAAATAGAAAAGAGCAATGTCAGCTTAAACAAGGATTTCACATTCAGCGAAATAAAATATGCACTTAGACATACTAAATCAAACACAAGTCAAGGATCAGATCATATTCCCCCAGAACTAATAAAAAACCTACATGAAGAAACTACATTGAATCTGTTAGACATATACAACTACATATGGAAAACAAACACATTTCCCCAAAAATGGAGAGAAGTCACTCTAATACCTGTTTTAAAGCCATGCAAAGATAAAACAAACCCTGAGAATTACGGGCCTATAGCGCGAGCTAGTATTCTCTGTAAAATAATTGAAAAAATAATAAATAATTGGAACAAAATATCAACAATAGACCACCTCGTTACATTAACATCAAATATACACACAGCGTTCGCCAACAAACAACATTTCGTTGCCGTGTCCTTTGATCTACAAGAAGCATTCGATACCACCTGGAACCACAATATACTCATAAACCTAAAAAGTCACGGAATTGAAGGACATTTACTACATTTCGAAAAAATCTTCTGTCAAACAGAACATTTTAAGTAAGACACAATCGATGTTTTTCAGATATAAAAACACAACAAAGTAGAATTCCACAAGGAACTATCATAAGCCGGACACTATTTTTAGTCGCAATAAACAATATAACTAACCATATACCACCAACAAAAGTACTTGTTATTTGCTGATGATTTGATTATCTGCACAACGAATAAAAATCTTGATATCATACAAGACAAACTTCAAACAGCAATAACAAACATAACAGATTGGGCGAAGCAAACTGGTTTCATCTTCAGTAATATGAAAACAAAAGCCACAAACTTCGCCAGAAAAAGAAACTGTCAAAACAACCGCCCCTTACTAAAAATAAACAGTACCAATATATCATATGCCGACACCATCAAATTCTTAGAAATGCATCTCGATAAAAAAAACTCACCTGGAAAACACACATAGAACACCTAGTGAAAGAATGTAGTATCAGAGTGAATTTACTGAAAACTCTGGTTAGTAAGAACTGGGGTTCAGACACCTTACTAAAACCTTAATAAAACTATACAAAGCAGTAATTAGATCCAAGCTAGGCTACGTATGCATTATATATAACAACGAAAACATATCTACTGCGTAAAATAAGCGTAATTCAAAATTCAGCACTAAGAATAATAACCGGAGCATTAAAAACCAGCCCAGTGTTAAGTCTTATGGCGGAAACCGGCGAACCTCCATTAGAAATTTGCAGAGAACAACAACTACTACATTATCTGCTGAAATTAGTCTCAAATACAAAAAATCCAACATACAAACAAATACTTACACTATGAAAGGAAGCGAGTATCACAATCTGATCTTTTCCGCACTAAAAGATACAAATATAAATCTGACAGATATCCCAAAAAAGTTATGAAACCCAAAACCCCCCATGAGTACTACAACAAACAAACTTTGATGACCAGCTAACACGATACGACAAAAATAACACATTAGGAGTGATAATGAGGCAAGAGTTTACATACTTTGAAAGAGACACATAGAAAAACTATGAATTTATCTACACTGATGGTTTTAAAATAAATTATCAAACTGGCGCTGCAATAATTACTGGAAATACAACAATACCATCTCCCTAAATACACATCAGTTTTTACCGCAGGAGCATATAGCATATTAAAGTCAATTATGTACATTAATAATTCCAACAAAAATTACCTCATATGCACTGACTCCTTAAGTACTCTCCAAAGTATCCAAAATCTTTACTCTACAAATCCCTTAATACAGCAAATACAAGAACACATCCATCTATGCATAGAAAAATCCAAAAACCTTACTATCCTTTGGGTACCGTCCCACTGCGTCATCTGAGGGAACGAAGAAGTCGACAAGCTCGCCAAGGAAGCAACCTCTCAGATCAATATAATCAACATTTATATACTAGCAAGAGACCTCAACACCATAATAAAAACTAACATGAAAGACAAATGACAGAATCAGTGGGCTACTGCTGACAACAACCACTTACGACAAATTACAGAACTAATAACACCTTGGAAGATAGAAGCGAACAAAAGAGAAAGAATTGAAGCAACAACATTACGAATTGGCCACACACTCCTAACTCACGACTACATCTTTAAAAGATCCAATCCAACCCTCTGTTCAAGATTCGATGAAAGATTTACAGTCCAACACATACTCATCGAGTGCAGACACTTCGCCATCCAACGTGCAACATGCAGACTACCAGCCACTCACACAGAATGCGTGCAGACCAAAGAAAATATGAAGAAAACCATAAAATATTTAAAAGAAATTAATATTTTACATTTACTGTAACATATACCATATACCACGTAAGCATACTATATTTGTAACATTGTAAATTATATGTAATATAACACAAGCCGGAGTACCAATAATCTCTGCAATTGAGGTGCTCTGAAAAATAAATAAAAAAATATGTTGCTTACCTTTATATAAAAGTCATAAATACTAAATTTGACAAGTTTTGGAATATATCCTATTATATTTTTCACGAGAATCTGTTCAGAGCTTGAAGTAAAATATTACTTTCACTTTATTAATATAAAAATCTTAAATACCAAATTTGAAAAGTTTTGGAATATATCATAATATATTTTTCACGAAAATCTGTTGAGTACTTCAAGTAAAGTATCATTACCGGATTATCAATGTTAGCCAAAATGTTGTTTTTCTTCATATAAAAGTCTTAATTACTAAATTTGACAAGTAAAGTTCACTTCTGGTTTATTAATTTTAACCAAAATCTAGTTTGTTGTTACCCTTGATATAGAAGTTACAAATACTAAAATAAAAAGTTTTGGATTATATTTTACTATAGTTTTTTTTTTGTAAAAAACTGTTATGGGCTTCAAGTAAAGTCACTTCTGGTTATCTTTATATGAATTCAAAAAGCTGAAATACAGAAAATAGAAATACTTGGAAGTTTGTTATAAGAGTTATCGTGGACGAAAAAATCGTCACACACACACACACACACACACACACACACGCACACACACACACACACACACACACACACAGACACACACACACACACACACACACACACACACACACACACACACACACACACACACACACTTCATCGTAAAAAATAGTAGTGTTGTACTATGCTCATTTGTAGTTCTAGTTTGTGGTGTTTTTTGTGATTCTTATTCTTATGATTATCCAATACTAAATTTGAAACATACTATTAATGTATTATATTAGCAAGACATAATATGTGTATAAACTCTATGCTAAATTTAACAAATAAAAACAATGATAGGGTCAGTAGAAAATTTCAAACTGTATCGATCTTTTTTCATTTATCATGCAATGTTTATTTAATATACATTCAGTAGACATTACACGCAAATTTCATGCTTTACACCTGCTTCTTTAGTTATTATAGAAATAGTTTTTTGAATTGTCGAACAGATGGGCTTTTCAATTCTAATTTCAGAACAGCATTATGCAGTCTAGTTACAACTACCAGCGGTACCAGAAACAAAATTAAAAAAACTGACAAATATCTTGATTTTGTAGTGAAAGTGAGAGCGATAATGTGTGATATATTTTGTTTATTTATTTCATGTAAGTAGAACAATATGAAAAATAAAGAACAGTTGCGAATAATTAAATTTTTTAAAAACTGTATTACAACACCACCTTGCGATGTTAGAATAAACTTATTCGAAGCTAGATTAATAATAATGACTCCGAAAGTGGTGATGACAAAATTGAGCGGGAATTACAAAACCTGAAAGTAGGCTTCCGGTTTCTCAAATGCAGTTTATTGTGAACGAATCGTAATGCGCCAAATTTAAAGAGCTGTCATCTGTCACGCATGAATACAAAACTTTGTTAAAATTAAAAATTGATTCGTATAAAGCTATTTTTATTGCACTATGATAATGATTTACATTGTAATGTATTGATAAAGTTGAAAATGCATTAGGAATAGAAAATATAAGAGTAGGTATGAAAAATTTGAAAAGTAAAATATCAGATAAAAATATATTTATCATATAAAATATAAACAATATACAGAATGTTACTGAATTTTAATTTGTTCATTGTTGTAGAATATTTCTTCTTCTCTTATTAACGGATATTGAAAACTTATTATTGTTGCATAAGGCATTAAAAATGATGGAATCATATTTAATATTTGAAAATTTTTGATTCTTCCTATGGCCCTTTCTACATGAATTCTAGGCTCTTGCAATATTTCTGGTTTTTGGATTTGTTCTGTAAACTGTTGTGTCGTCAAAAATGGTGGTATATTTAAATTAACACCTGGTGGCAATAGTCCGGCTATAAAAATCCTTTGTCGGCTTTTATTAAATCACCAGCGAGAAAGTGACTGACAACTCCACAGTGATTAAATAATATTTTGTTGGAGACAGACCCCGGGTACAAATTACTTAAAAAAGTAACTACGCCGTTAGCAGCAACTCCTAATACTTACAATAAAATTCATAATTTTCAATATTTAATATATCATTATCTTGACCACCCATCATTTTCTTTCTTCAATGGAAAAAGCGCAATGAAAATATGTGGTAGAGCATAAGAGCGTATACGTATTCGAATACAATAGATTCTTTCAAATTTTAAAAAATTAAATAAATCAGCATTAATGTATCCCCCCTGAGATTTAATAATATATATATATATATATATATATATATATATATATATATATATATATGTATATATGTTTATCAAGCCATACATAACAATAAAATAGATATTTATCAATTTGGGGGGGGGGGGCTACCCATTAAGTTGGCCGCCTCATTGAAAAAATATAAAAAATGGAAACTTTAAGAGCGAGTAAAAAAGTAAAGGTGGTGCATACAAGCGCATAATGGGCGCAGTTGTACACATTAATTTGTTATTATTAATTCCGACTTGGGAGGGGGGGCAAATTCACCTTGACCCCTCATCATTGCGCAATGAAAATTTGTGGCAGCGCATAAGAGCGCATACGTATTCGAATACAATAGCTTCTTTCAAATTTTTAAAAATTTTAAAAAAAATCAGCATTAATGTAGCCCCCCCGAGATTCAAATATATATGTATCCTGAACATGATTGGCGTATCAATAGCTTGCACTGGCGCATAGTAGCGCATATGTTTATCAAGCCGTACATAACAATAAAATACATATTTATCAATTTGGGGGGGCTACCCATTAAGTTGGCCGCCCCATTAAAAAAATAGAGAAATACAGAAACTATAACAGCGCATAAAAAAGTAAAGGTGGTGCATATAAGCGCATAAAAGGCGCAATTAGTCACATTAATTTGTTATTATTAATTCCGACTTGGGGGGGGGGGCAACTTCACCTACCTCCATAAGAAGGCCTTCAGATAAATCTCATCGCCAGACGTGTATGTCCCTGCATTAATGAGTAATTCATTATTTATTTTAAGTTTTTGATGTATTAAAATTTAAATGATAAGCTCGTCAATAAAATTTACACGAAATGTTAATTAGGTCATAAACAACAATAAAAAAATAGTCTGCTATTTTACTTTTACTGCAACAATGAAAGGCGAATTTCCAAAATTGCAAAAAAAACGGCGCATTAAATTATTTGATCGGGTCTGGCTCTGGGCTAAATTGTTCTATTGTATGTTAAAACTATGAATATTGCTGTGCCAGACATTAGTATCACTGATTTTCCAAAGCCAGAAGATTTTTTTGTAGCTACTGTAATAATCCAGTCAATATATACAAGAGAACCTACTTTCCTTGCAAAAGATTGGGTATCTATAATTTTTGGATATGTTGTAATGATCAAGGCCAGTGATATGAAACCAATTTTGCAGAAACGAAAACCCTTTGTTACCAGAGTTATAAAGGAAAAAAGTACAAAATTTTAGGTCTTTTTCGAAAAAGCAGCGACGCCCGACCTGGCCACCTTGCTTATCCTGTTCACCGAAATTGCCACCAGCTCCCTAGCTAAGAGACTGAAAGACATTGTACTAGACACAATTATTTTTTATATATAAAAATTAAAAAGCTGTCAATTCGACGGCGCAGGTGCTTATATATGTTCAGGGAAACTTCAAACTTTATAGAAAAATAACCTTTAACAGAATAAAGAGTTTTAAGAAAAAAAACGGTTTATTTTTGATTTCCCCTCGTATATTTTATTTTCAAATACCCCGGGGTAAAATTATCGAATATCATATTCTTCGCCAATTATTTGTAGAATTATTGGTATAAATTTCTTATTAGAACAATTTTTTGAGTAAAGTAAACTTTTAATATAATCTCAAATTTAGTGCTGGCGAACATTTTGGGAATGTAAAATTACAGAGGAATGTAGAGTAAAATTTAATTTCAAATTGTTACCATAATAACTTTGAGATTTAAATTATGTGACCTTGGTACTTACAGCGTTATTCTTTTTAATTTATTAACCATAATCGCACCAACTATATTAAGAAAATTCTAATTGTCAGTGTCAAGTGCAATTGACATTAGTGTGTTCGTCTTATAATTTTACTGGAAATATAGGATCTTTTGTTAGAAATTTTCTCTATGGAATTTGTATAAAATACATACAACAGCCGGAAAGTAATGTATAAGAAATATAATCTTTTGCAAGGAACTTTCTGTATGAAATTTGTACAAAATACATAGAAGTGACGGAAGGTAATGTGCTGGCCATATCAGATTTTTTTAAAATGGAAACCATATTTGATTTTACTCTAACTCCTAACCATAGGAGTTTGACATGTAAAATCATGGTTTCGTAATTTATTGCTTCTCCTTAATTAAATAAATAATTAATTAGATAAAAGTTTTACATATGAATCGATTAGCAGTAGAAATTATTAATGATTGTGTAAATGTAGAAAATCACCCTAAATATACTGAAAATAGCATTAGCCATGGAATTGAAACATATAAATGAGCAAATGTTAAACGGTTTATATGTCGTTAGGTTAGTTGATTTTTGTTAGGTACCTACTATTTGTAATTTCTATTCAAGTAAACGATTATTAATTTAAATAGATTAATGTATTCTTCAACAGAAATTCCAAAAATAATAATAAAAATAACGGTGTGCTATTGCTCATGAGAATGAAGTTTGCAACACGAGTCGAAGAGGAGTGTTGTAAATTATTTGAATGATTAATAATTATATCACAGATTACCTATACTGCTTTTACGGTAGTATAAATAATCTGTGCCCATATCATGCAAATAGAATTCTATACTTTACCTACGACTTACGGAGTTCCACTTTTCTGCCTGAATATAAATATAATAAAAATGGTTAATTAATTATTACCGGTACAATTTGTTAAATTCATTACAGGTGTTGAATTTATATCATAATTTTCATTTGATGTTAATAGTATTGAATTAAGAGTAAAATTTTTATTTGTACTTTATAATGTTGAATTAAGAGTAAAATTTTCATTTGCAGTTAATGTTGGTGAATTAACAGTAACATTTTCATTTGTAGCTGTTTTTTGTGTATAGGTATTTGTAGTTTGTTCTATTGATTGAAATATTTAATCAGCTGTTTCCATCTATTTTTCATGGACTCATCAATGTGCCCCTCCGCCACCGATGTGAATTTCCAACCACCATGTCGCTTTAGGGCGGCAATATCCCCGCCTGAACCAACTAAAAGGGTAGCAGATGATCTTCTAAAACTGTGCCCCGTATATAATTCTGGATTTGATAGCTTAAAAAATGTAGCTATTTTCTTCCCCATTGCACCAAATTTATTTATACCAATATTTTGTGAAGTACATTTACCATTTTGATAATTTAAAAAAATTACTTAAATGTAATATTAATTGGACGGAGATCATCTTACTTTTTGCAAATTTAATAAAAAATGGCCGGTATTGTAAATCTTTGATAATTTAATTTTAGTTTTAGACACAATTACTAATAGAGCTGATTTAAAGTCCTGAACATCATAAATTTCATTAATTGCGGTGCATTTGCACGACAGGCACCCATTGTTCCCATAATTAATGCAATCTTTGAAATAGTATTTATAATTTATGAAATTTTTACCTTTGTTGCAAGATATATATTATCACCCACGTCTTTAATAAATTTGTTAATTTCGATGGGAGTGAATGTTTTTGATTTTTACCTTCCGCTGTCTTGTGTAAGGGAGGTATAGGAATCGAGCTAAAAATCGCATATCGAGATTTTAGTAAATGGCCACTTTTAAGGTCCCTAGAGTCCAATGTTAACATTTTCACGATGATGTCTGTGTATATGTGTGTGATAACCGGAAATGGCACTTTCCTTGAAGCTTTATAATAAAAATTAAAGATTACTAAATTTTCTACAGGTGTGCATTAATACTTTTTCATTATATTTGATGGATAAATTTATAAAATTATCTATAATTTAAATCCCGGAGCCTACGCTTTAAACAAATACAACTCCTTGGTTACACAGTTTATTTTTCAAATGTATGTAACTGACAGATAAAAGCCAGTTTCAAAGAACTGCTCATTTCAAATTATTAATAGAAACGTTTTAAAAAGAAAATAGTAAATAGAACCATGGTTATATGAAATGGAACTTATTTTAATTCTATTATATATTTTCATATCAAATTTTTGACGTTACAAAAGATGAAACATTAATTTTTGCTTATTGATACAGATCGGATGCGGTCATTTGGGTGAGGGCGATTTTAGTAATGTGTTTAATTTTTAATCTAAATGAAATAATTAACCCCATTTATTTATTGTAAAGAAACGCGCAAATCCAGTGGTACATGAAATGTACCTACTCTTTGAGGAAACTACCCTTAATTTTGTGAATTGAAAAAAATATTTTCATACCGTGATCAGTATTTGAGCACTATATACCGTTAAATTTAGTAGGTATCTGAATTTTTGAATCATCCTGTATAAAAGAAGGTGTGAATCTTATAGCACTGGAGTCTATGTCTTTTAAACGCATAAAATGAGGTAATGATCATTTTAATGAAAAAATTTATTACATTTTTAATATTAGGGCTGCTTGTATTGCCACTTTGCGTCTATGGTTTACAGCCGCGCCCAACCAAAGAGTATGAATGCGGCAGTAAACCGTAGACGCAAAATAGCGAAACGAATGCTATTAATATAAAGATAACCATTAACATGTTTTCATAATAAATTTTAAATAAAAATGTATTAACATATTATTAAATTTGTTTACATTTTAAGCAATCATTCTTGTTAACCTTCAGAAAATTTCATAAAATTTGTTTGTGAACACAAGATAAAATTCTATTGCTCTTCCTCATCAATATGATAAACGTTGTCCCTAATTTACTGATGGTTACAAATTTTATGTTTATTAAAATTTCAAAATATGACAGGGCAAAAACAACAATTTAATATACATGTAAATTAAATTCATTTTATTAATATCATAATCAACATCAAATAAGCTACAACGAAGATAATAACGTCTCGCATATGACGTCAATATCCTGGAAAATGATCGAGAGGGATATCAGAAAATTTTCATTTTGTTTACATAATAACAAAAATATTAGCTACACTCTAAGAAATTTTTAACCAATTTTAACACTAAAATTGGTTCCAGAAAGTCCACCAGATTACGTCTGTTGTGAAAAAAGTATCTGTTTGGTTAAAAAGTACACTGGAAACTGGTTTAATATTTAACACAAAATTTGTAGTTAAAAATAGTCCGTGTTAAATTTTCAATGAAAATCGTATTTTAACTAAATGTACGAGTTAATTACATTAGTTTTTCTACACAAAATAGTGTAAAGTATGGGTTTCAATAGTACCATTTGGTGCATTCATTTACTCGTATTTGTGTAATTCTTATCAGAATATGTGTTAAATGAGGTAAATAGTAATTTGCATTGCAAGACCGTTACTCAGAACTTTACGGGCGGGCTCGGTACCGAAGGAGCGAACGAAGCGAGCTTGTTATCAGTGGGAGCAGGTAAATTTCGGGTAACGGTTGAGTATTGTACAATGTTTTATGTTATACGGAATCGTAAATAATTCGAAAAAAAAACAAAATTGGAATCTACAGTACAATACATTAAACTATTTGATCGAAATAATCTTTGGAAACATATGGCGAAGAGATATTTTGTGCCATTTAAAATTGGAAATATTTGGCGTCGGTCGGGATCGAACCCGGTTCCCTAGATTCGCGACCTGACGCTCAGGCACGCGGCCACGAGACCCCCTACAAAAATATGTTTAAGTATGATATAATTTCCATCGACACATGACAGAATTTCATATGGTTCTTTGTACATACGAATATTTACATAAAAATATTAGCCATTTCATACACATTTAATTTTGCAATTAAATTGGCTTTAAAGTTTAAATAAAACGTAATACATCCTACGATTTTGTAATAAACATGAGTGTTTTTTACAGTAATAATGTTGATTATTTGGTGAAATATTGGTAGATTTAATAATTTCTGATACGAGGATGTAACTTAGTTGCTGGTTGATATAAAAAAAAACCATATGAAATCCATTTACAACTATTAATTTTTATATCACCTATATCAGTATTTAAAGTAGGTACACTGGTTTTCAAAAAAATCGCGTACACCTATTTTTGCTGTATTGAGTCGGTCTTGAATTTTGATTTGTCAATGATACTAGTGTCAATTAATATGTCAAAGTTAACAGAAAACGAGAAATAAATACTTGAATGTTCACTCATTTTTCTGGAATTTATACAGTGTGTCCCATTTAGAATTGCCACCATTGGGATCTCGAGAACTATAAGGGATACAATGTCGGTTAAATAGAACTTTTTGTGAACCTATAGGGGGCCATTTCAGATATGCTTCTGTTTTTCCGAAAATTTTCATGGAGCACTAGATAATGACGAAAAACAGAATTTGGTCGATTTTTTCATTTCGTAATCACTTCCAAACTCTTAGTAATCGAGACAAATGTTTCAAATAAAAGAGTTAGATATATTCATTGTCTATTCAGTGGCATACAAAAATAATTTTTGGTAAATTTCCAAGATATAACACAATGTTACATTCTTACCGTCATATCCTAGGTAAGGGAGGTAATGTAATGTGCCAAAAATTCAATGGCGAGTTTTCAGCAAATAAGCACGAATTAGGGTCCCCACAACACGTTTTTACTATTTTTAAGATGATGTTTGTGTGTGTGTGTGTGTGTGTGTGTGTGTGTGTGTGTGTGTGTGTGTGTGTGTGTGTGTGTGTGTGTGTGTTGTGTGTATGTGATTTTTTGTCCACGACAACTCTTACAACAAACTTCCGAAAATTTCTATTTTCCGTATTTAAGCTTTATACATTCATAAAAAGAGTTGGTTAGATTTTGGGTAATATTGGACGACTGGAAGTGAGACTACTTGAAGCCCATAACAGTTTTAATGAAAAATTATTTTAAAATATAATTAAAAACTTTAATTTACTGTTTAAGACTTTTATATCAAGGACAATAATGTAATAGATTTTGGCTGAAATTTGTAAACCGGAAGTAATAGTTAACTTGAAGCTCCAAATTAAGTACCACTTCCGGTTTATCATATAAATATAGTCCAAATCTCATGTTGTTTCAAATTATACACGAGTTTTAAATACCAAATTTGACAAGTTTTGAATCTTGTTTTAAGGGGCTTGCCTTGTTCGAAAATAAATCTGGAAAAATGACATTTCTTGCAAGTCATTTTGTGGTGTTTCTATAAGAAATAAACAATTGAAACTTGAAATACATAAAGTTAAGCAATATTCGAGGAGTGTTATGCTCTCAGAATATTGATTTTGTTTATCATTTTTGAAATATTAATTGATAAACAGCACCAATTTTAGTCTTATTTTGCGCCTTCATTTTACAGTCTTCTGTTAAAATAAAATTAAAAATATTTTCATAACACTCTTCCATAAATTGAAAATAACATATCTGTTATAGAAAATATGTCTAATATTAACGTATGTTCGTGTATTTTGCCTTGCAAAAATTGTTAAAATTAGTTATTTTTACGCGCAAGTGGTGTCGCTAGTAGTACGCTCAGGCTAGTTCAGTGTTTATTACGGGTAATGCTCCGCCCAGGGTACAATCGATTGACGGGGAAAGGGGGAAAAAGGTCTTGCTGGGAATATATATTTGTGTGAAGAAAGTATTTCCATTTCAGTTATTTTTCGTTTTAATATATTATATATATTTTTTAAATTCTATATATTTAATAACGTCGTCATTTGCAAATTTGTTTATTTGATATATATATATAGTACATTTAAAGTACAAAAAAATAGGTAACAAGTTTATATACGAAAAATCAAATGAAAAACAATTAGATATAATTACCTACTAAATACTTTTAGAAATTACACAGATAACGTAACAGGTAACAAAAGATCGAAATGTGTTTTCAATATGAAATTAGTAGCATTAACGGCTTACTTTATTTCGGGGATTATAAATATTATTACTTTAGTAAAGTCAAGTCGTTTGTTACATTATTCCTTGAAATAAAGCAAGCCGTTTATGTCGCTTTCTTACTGTAAAATTTGTGAAACCCAATTGTTAATCCAAACCCTAAATCAATTTGCCATTAGATGTATTTATTTTAATCTTAGAAATACCATTTATTTGATGTAAATATACGGATTGTTTTTAATTTAGTTTTAGAGGGCTTGCCTTGTTTCTTGTTCCAAAATAAATTTGGAAATACATTTGTGGCCATTCTATAAGAAATAAGCAATTGAAACTTTAGATACAAAAAGTTTAATAATATTAGAGAAGTGTCGTGCTCTCAGATTATTGTTTTTGTTTATCAGTTTTACCTTCCTTCACCTTTAGTTAGTTTGTCTCTGGTGCCTTGTTTGAAAATACATTTGGAACAATAACTTTTTGTAATTTATTTTGTGGTCATTCTATAAGAAATAAACAAGTGAAACTGTAGATACAAAAAGTTTAATAATATTATAGATGTGTTGTGCTCTCAAATTATTGTTTTTGTTTATCAGTTTTACCTTCCGTCACCTTTAGTTAGTTTGTGTATGATGCCTTATTCAAAAATACATTTGGAACAATAACTTTTTTGTAATTCATTTTGTGGTCATTCTATAAGAAATAAACAAGTGAAACTTTAGATACACAAAGTTTAATAATATTATAAAAGTGTTGTGCTCTCAAATTATTGTTTTTGTTTATCAGTTTTACCTTCCGTCCCCTTTAGTTAGTTTGTATATGATGCCTTATTCAAAAATACATTTGGAACAATAACTTTTTTGTAATTCATTTTGTGGTCATTCTATAAGAAATAAACAAGTGAAACTTTAGATACACAAAGTTTAATAATATTATAAAAGTGTTGTGCTCTCAAATTATTGTTTTTGTTTATCAGTTTTACCTTCCGTCACCTTTAGTTAGTTTGTGTATGATGCCTTATTCAAAAATACATTTGGAACAATAACTTTTTTGTAATTCATTTTGTGGTCATTCTATAAGAAATAAACAAGTGAAACTTTAGATACACAAAGTTTAATAATATTATAAAAGTGTTGTGCTCTCAAATTATTGTTTTTGTTTATCAGTTTTACCTTCCGTCACCTTTAGTTAGTTTGTGTATGATGCCTTATTCAAAAATACATTTGGAACAATAACTTTTTTGTAATTCATTTTGTGGTCATTCTATAAGAAATAAACAAGTGAAACATTAGATACACAAAGTTTAATAATATTATAAAAGTGTTGTGCTCTCAAATTATTGTTTTTGTTTATCAGTTTTACCTTCCGTCCCCTTTAGTTAGTTTGTATATGATGCCTTATTCAAAAATATTTTTTCAAGAAAATCTGTTTTTAGCGTCCTGTAAAGTAGTACTTCCGGTTTATCAATTTTAGAAAACATCTAGTACGTTGTTCTCATTTATATAAAAGTCTTAAATACCAAATTTGAAAAGTTTTGCATTGTATAAATTTATGTTTCACGAAACTCTGTTCAGGGCTTCAAATAAAGTATCACTTCCGGTTTATCAATTTTAGCCAAAATATAATATGTTGCTTCCCTTTATATAAAAGTCTTAAATACTAAACTTGACAACTTTTGGAATATATCCTATTATATTTTTCACGAAAATCTGTTCAGAGCTTAAAGTAAAGTATCACTTCTGGTTTATTAATTTTAGAAAAAAATCTATCATGTCGTTTTTACTAATATAAAAATCCTAAATTCCAAATTTGAAAAGTTTTGGAATATATCATAATAATAATAATAATAATATGTGTATTTTGTGAAAATATATACATATTTGTACAAAAGAGGTTGGTTGGTATTTACTATATACATTTATAATTCAAAAACGGTAACACAGATTGTTAGTATCAATAGTACAAACTGAAATTACATAGTACAAGTATAAACTTACAAGTATGTACATACATGCCAATATTCAAAAATATCCAAAAAATAAATTTACAGATTTATTACATAAATGAAATACTTTGAAATAAGAAATGTTTGAAAACAACATAATAACATAATATGAGCAAAAGTAGTATTAACACTTTAAATTATGTATAAAAATTGTATTCATAATATATTAAAATTTTATCATTTTATGTATGCCAAAATGTGGCAGAATTTCCAAAATTACATAATTCTAACATTAAATTTTGGTCCCCAATGGTACTCAATATTTAAGACTATAGAAAGTTTATCACAGATTTAAGATCTTCATTATCATACAAAGCAGAACTAATAAAACTAAATAAAAGTTTAGAATTCATCTACAAACTTACGTTCCCCCAATGCCAGTGCAGCGTAATGATAAACATCTGTTAATTTTTTATTACTATCTATTATAAATAGAGATTTAAGTAAACTTAATTTATCGCTAAAAAAATCTACATGTTTAATTAAATATTTAGAACGTAGAGCTTTGTGAAGAGGACAGTTTTGGAATATATCATAACATATTTTTCACGAAAATCTGTTGAGAGCTTCAAATAAAGTATCACTTCCGGTTTATCAATTTTAGAAAAAATCTAACACGTCGTTCCCATTACTATAAAAATCTTAAATATCAAATTTGAAAAGTTTTGGAATATATCATGATATATTTTTCACGAAAATCTGTTAAGAACTTCAAGTAAAGTATTTCCGTATTATTAATTTTAGCCAAAATTTAATATGTTGTTCTTCATATAATTGTTTTAACTACTAAATTTGACAAGTTTTGGAGTACATTATAATATATTTTTCACGAAAATCTGTTCATAGCTTCAAGTAAAGTGACCTTCTGGTTTATTAATTTTACCCAAAATCTAATATGTTGTTCCCCTTGATATAGAAGTTTTAAATACTAAAATTGAAAAGTCTTTGATTATATTTTAATATAGTTTTTCATTAAAAACTATTATGGGCTTCAAGTAAAGAGTCACTTCCGGTTTTCCAATTTTGCCCAAAATCTAGTCATCTCCTTATATGAATGCACAAAGCTTAAATACGGAAAATACAAATATTTGGAAGTTTGTTATAAGAGTTATCGTGGACGAAAAAAATCATCACACACACACACAAACACACTCACACACACACGCATGCACGCACGCACACACACACATCATCGTAAAAATAGTAAAATCTTGTTGTGGGGACCCTAATTCGTGCTTATTTACTGAAAACTCATCATCGAATTTTAGACCGATAACGTTACCTCCCTTACCTACGGTATGACGGAATGTAAAAATCGACCAAATTCAGTTTTTCGGAAAAACAAAAGCACATCTGAGGTGGCCTCCTATAAGTGCACAAAAATTTCCATTTAACAGACATCGTATCTCTTATAGTTCTCGAGATCCCAATGGTGTCAGCTCTAGATATATACATGTAATTTAATAGTAACTTAAACCACAATTAAAAACTTGCTATAAAATAGGTAAAATAAATGACATGATAGTGACAACAGTGACTTCATTGACAGTTGATTAAAAAATCGTATTCACATAGCTACAAAAAGGTAAAAACTCGGTTACTTGGTTTTTAAGGTGTACGCGGTTTTTTTGCAAGCCAGTGTATGTAATGACACGTTCGTTGCAATAAATACGTTTATAAAACCAAGAATATGTATATTACAGTTGCACAATACACACTTTGGTGCTGACCAACTCGCTACTTGTAGTGAAAAAGAATGAACTTTTCGAATATTCACGCCAGAAACCACCGTTGAGTGTTATTTTAAATTTAACGAAATATGTTGTAATTCCAGCACCGTATTGTGCAAATATACTCTAAGTAGAGCATAATTAATTTAAAAAATTGTGTTAATTAAAAGTAACCATATTTTTGAGTAATATGTCTCATTTACTCCCTATGTGGTAAACATTTTTGAAATTTATTTTAATTAACCCGGAGAAAATTTAACTAAATCGTGTTTTTAACATGGACGAGAAATGTATTTATTTCATCGAATTATTTCACCAACCGAATTGGTTATTTTACACGGACAATATTTCTTAGAGTGTACGCAATGATGCAGTGATGCTTTTAAATGTTGTGATAACTGAAAATTTTAGTTACAAACAAGTTACATTTTCAAAATTATTTCAGAATAAAATTAAACATATTATACATACAAACGTAGAAATGTATATGGATTATTTAATTTTTTTTTAAGACGTACTATAATCTGGAAAGGTCTTTAAATATTTATCCAGTAAATAAAATGTTTTAACGAATTTTCATTTTGTTTTGAGTTGGAAAAGTAAATACTTCTCCATTTTGTTGGTGACTACCCAATCCTACAACACGGGCTTAGCAAATGTAAATGTCCCTCTTTGTTTTATTGATGGAGAAATTCGATATTCGGACGGTAATTGATATAAAACTTTCTAGACCGTAAATTCTGTTTCGAATCCGTATAACTTACAACATTCATTTCATTAAAAGTATTTCGTATAATCCTGCAAAAAATATTTACTTTGTAACAAAATAAAGTAATTTACTAGAGTGTCAGATGTAGGAGCGAGATATTTAGTTTTATTATACTTATTTTTATATAGCAGTTATTTTTGCGAAAAATAAATTAAACAACTTTTCTCTGTATTTCTTTTGTGAAACTTCTACGTACTGAATTTTAAAAAGGACATCATTGTAAAAATAGTTAAAACGTGTTGTGTTTGGGGGACCCGAATTCGTACTTTTTCACTGAAAACTCACTAACGAATTTTTGGACCGAAAACATTACCTCCCTTACGTGCGGTATGACGGAAGGTAAAAATGGTATTTTTTAGAGTATGCATATAGTACTGACCAAAGTGAGTAAAAGTTTGATCAACATAGGTCTGATCCTCAATTCTTTCCCAGAAAGAGGCCATTTTGTATTATAATCAAAGAAAAACTGACAAAAATAGTGATCGAATTTTTTTTTTTGCCTGTAAATATTATTGATGTAAGTCGAATAGGTTGTCGGCGCATGATCTATTTTTCCGGAAACCTGACTGAGCTTCTGGAAGAATGTTGTAGCTTTCTATCCAAGATTGAAGGCGGTTATTTATGATGAACGTGAAAAGTTTTAACAAACTACTTGAAAGCTCAATTGGTCTGTAATTATTTAATTCAGTGAGGCTACCTTTTTTTACGCAGCATGTTTATTTTGAATTATGTTTAATATCTTGGAATACATTCTTTATTCAAAAAGTTACTTAAGAGATTTTTCAGTAGCATTTTAGCATTATTCGGTAGGTGACGAAGTTGTTCATTTAAGGTTCCATCTAGGCCCAGATGTTTGTTTGGTTTAATTTTAATGAGTGCATAGTTTAGTTCATGTGCAGTAATATCGCTGTCTGGGTACAGGTTTGTAACGCAGGGAACTTTTCGGTCAAACCATTTTTTCAAGTGTTGCGTTCACTCGTCTTTTGATATCTTATTGATTGATGTTATTTTCGGTATTATTCGTTTAATGGTTTTCCAAAATTTGGATTGGTCTTTTAGATTTTTCAACTCTGAATTAAGTTGCAGTATTATAAAAATTCGAATTATAAATAGTTGTAACGTTTTTATTTATTTGGGTGAAGTGTAAATATTAGACAATTATTATTATTACATAAAATTAATTGTTTATTAAACTATAATGAAAGTTACTATTACTAATATGAAACAATTGTTAAAAACTAATTAAGACTAAAACTATAATTAACTAGGTAACACTAACACTAACACTATTTATTTAACTAAATAACGCTACTATTTATTTCTACGATATTACAAATTATTTATTTCACTACGTGTTTCAATCTTAGACTGCCGGTCTGTTGCAGACTCTTGTATACTGTTTACGCGATTTTTATATTACTATATACTGATATCACCAACTGTCCACCTACCGACCTCCACATCGTCTATATACTCAACTGACTCAACAGCCTCTGTATATTCAACTGCTCGGACAGAAGTCACCTCTTTCACAACACTATTTGTCTATTTATGTAACTCTCTGTCTAACTTCCACAGCCTCAGTATCACCGATTGTCCGTATGCCACAATTCTTCAACACCACTGCCGAGTATTCACTTCCACTTTCCGTTACTGTCTCCGTACACCTAGCTTCCCAATACTCTTTAACACTACCGAGTATTCTCTTTAACAGCTATCCGGGTATACCAGTAACTTCCCGACTCGCCGTTACTATCCTTGTACACTATAGCTTCCCAATACTGGTCAACACTACCGAGTATTCACATCCACAGCTATCCCAATGTACCAGTAACCTCCCGAGTATCTATTCGACACCAACTGCATACGCTAACTACGATACTGCTACTACTAACACTAACACTTGACTCTCTAACACTCCATGTAACTAATTAACTCCCGAGCATAGCTGCGTCTCTTTTTATAAAGCTGCCTTTATCTTCTAGAAAAGCTCTAGAATGTTCCACCGCATAATAACAATGAACACAAAAAGTAACCGCAAGTAATTAAACACGTCGCGACCAGTCTGTCTACGTCGCCCGGCTACTAGCGCAATTACGTCACCGCTATAAATAGACACTCGATTACAGCGCCGGCGTCGGCGGGCGTTCCACGTTACATAGTTATTGAGCAATAATAAACGAATTGGATAAATACGATATAAGTATAATCTTTGAATATATAATACTAATAAATAATAATAGTAGGTATTATTATATATTCAAAGGTATAATGGATAAAATATAACTCATTTTGGACAAAAAGGAAAATAATCGGACACGCAGTTTAGTGAAAAATATTTATTTCCTGGCCTACGTTTTGTCTGTAACTATAGTCTTCATCAGAGCTCCAAAAGTATACATGCAGTAATTACAACATGAAGATTACAACTATAAACAAAGTACACTTATTTACATAAAATATACAACAAAAATTTATATAAAATACTTTTTTATACTTACAGAAATGGTCAATTATAAATAGACTCCCCAGCTATCAAAAGTCACGTGATAAGGTACAAAAGGTTTGACCTTGGGGTAGGGTGCGGATTGGCCCCCCATACAAAAATAATTGTGTCTTACAAGTCGGACCAGGGGCTTTACGCCATGGTAATATTTTCAAAATTCAAAAAAGGACCAAAAATTACGTGATGAGGTACATTACAATTTTTTGTGCCATTCAATGCGGGCTTGTGTCTAGTTTGCTAATATACCTTGTAAGACATCGAAACCGGGGGCTTTTGACATGTAAGACACGAAAGAAAATTTCAAAAAAGGACCGAAAATTACGTGATATGGTACATTGAAACTTTTTGCTGTATTTTATGCACCATTATTCAAAGATCACCAATACACTTTGTAAGACATAAAAATCGGTGGCTTAATGCTTTTAAGACCATCAAAAGTAAAAATGTTGTTTAAAAACTATATCATGAGGTATATCAGTCGACGCGGGTATTTGCCTAGTTTGCTAAAATTCATTTTACTACATTCAGACCAGAGGCTTTTGACTTTTAATACATGAACCAAAATTTTAAAAAATATTACGGGATAAAATACATTCAATATTTTTGCAGTTTTTTATGCACTATAATCTAAAGATTACGAAGTCTTTTTTCAGACAGGATAGAGGGCTTTTGCTTTTGAGACAAACAAAAAAGAATTCATGTGAAAAATTACCCAATATGAGATGAATTAAAAATTGTTGATGCCTAATTTTCCAAATACATTCTAAATAATCGAAATAATATTTTTGCGTATTACAAATAAACACAAACGGTAAAACTTTTAAGACATGAGTAGGTATAAAATTGGGTATTATAAAAAATGAAACTAAAAAGCTGCTTATTAAATAAGAACTGGGATATTTATTAAAGCCAGAAATGAAATCAATATTCATATTACATATCGTCGAATAATTCGTCATTGAACTCTGATTGAGCCTCTTCTACTTCATCTGATTCGATGATTGCACATTCTTCGATTTCGCTTAGTGACTGCGGCAAAGAGTCTTTACTATATCAAGATGGAATGTAAAGATTTCTATCTCCTACTCTCTAGAGTTTACTAAAGGTAAAGTGTTGGTATTACTTGCATTATTTCTCATTTTGCAGACATAATTTCACCTTATTTTGATATCTTGGAATGGTTTATCTGAGCTCTTTGGTATACTAGATTTGAATATGTTTAGACGAGCGTTGTTGAGATCTTCACAAGTTTTTGTCCATAAATTTCACATATAACCCGTTCCGATGACTTATGTAGATACTTCATCTGAGATTTTATTTGTGCCACAAAACAGCGTGTGTCAAGACTCACTTATATCTCTGGGTACTACAAGTAAATCTCAGCTGAATTTTGTATCTTAAAAGTCAAAAGCCCCCGACTTCTATGTCTTAAAATGAATTTTAGCAAACTAGGCAAATACCCGCGTGGATTGACACAAAAAGTTTGAATGTACCTCATCATGTAGTTTTGGACAGCATTTTGACTTTTGGGTGTCTAAAATGCATTAAGCCCCCGATTTCTATGTCTTACAATGTGTATTCATGATCTTTTGATATTGGTACATAAAATACTGTAAAAAGTTTGAATGTACTTCATGTCAAAAGCCCCCGGTTTCGATGTCTTACAAGGTATATTAGCAAACTAGACACAAGCCCGCATTGAATGGCACAAAAAATTTGAAGGTACCTCAACACGTAATGTTTGGTCCTTTTTTGAATTTTGAAAATATTACCATGGCGTAAAGCCCCCGGTCCGACTTGTAAGACACGATTATTTTTGTATGGGGAGCCAATCCGCACCCTACTCCAAGGTCAAACCTTTTGTACCTTCTCACGTGACTTTTGATAGCTGGGCTCCCGGTCTAAAAAGGTTACATAGGGAACCCCCATACAACCCATTAACAAGGTGTAATAATTGAATATACGAAAAAATGTGTATCTCAACGATGTACGAATTTTTTTTTAACAAGGACAAGCAAGTAAAGTTAAGGCAAGGATTAATTAAGATTGTCCAACACGGAGGTTTTAAAAGCGTACTTAAGTTAACAAAAAATTAACCATTAAGATAGACAAATTAGTAATATACAAGTATTGTTATAAAACTAGTACCAGTGTGAATATTTGTTATGGATTCTTTTTGTGATAATTTATAAAATTGTGGTAGATTACACTTAAATTATCTATATCTTCCTGGTAATTAATGTTACTTTCATCAGATTTAATGTATAACATTTCTAAACTGAGCCTTTACAATTATTTATTTTATTATGACACGAATGCCAAATATTTAAATAATTCAAATATTTGAAAATGACATTTGTTGCCGCGGTTACAATACTGTTTCTATTTTATGTTTTGCCGTTGGTTAGACGGAAATAGCGTATACCCCTCTGAAACACCGACGATAATGAGATAGTGAATAAAAGTGTCATATATGTCGTGTGTGTACGACAAAGATACTAGATAAAATTTAGTAATTCTTGCATAATAAATTAATGACGTGGGGATCATATGGGACACAGATTGTGTATTTAGGATTTTTTTAATAATAATTTGTAAAATATTTTTTTCTTAACATAACATGTTAATTTTACTCACGGAAGGCTCTGAAATATCCAGGGACGCTGAGCCCCATCTGCCACCACCCTCTTTAATGAACAATGTGATTTACGCTCGTTTCAAATAAAAAAATTGTAGATAGTGCAGGAGAGCACACCGTTTTTTCATGCATTAAATAACGAATCTATAAACTCGTGGAACCCAACTTTGATTTGTAGTACATATTTTTTGTCTGTAAAAATATACACTACTATTAAAAAAATTAAAAAGACAAAATTAAAATAATGAATTAAAGTACAAGTTTCATAAGACATACATTTATCGCGCGTTAGAAACGAACGAATGTCCAAGTGGACAAGTGCGCTTAAATGTTGTGTAAAACGAGTATTTTGTATTATTTTTTCTATTTTGGTTCAATTGTCAATTTTTTTTAAATATAAGTTATATAAGGAATTTCTGTTTTAGTTGTTTCATAAAGTACATATTATTAAAGAAACAAAGTAAAAAAATGTTGTTAAAATCACTTTTTTCTGCGATTTTAAAAACTGATATTATGTTGAATTCGTTATCGGTGTATATTATGATCAATCGAATCAGAGAGAGAATTTCTTTCTTTCCCTAATCACGCTAATTTCTTCTAAGTAATATTCGTCATAGTCACGTATCACGGTAAGTAAATATGTAGAAAGTAGAATGTTCCAAAAAATCTACTATTTATAATGATCTCGACAATAGACAATTAGACAAAAGTTGTTGTGTCATTAACATTAAATCTTACTTCAGAACTGTAAAAAGTACATGACAATTTTATTTTCACCTTTATTTTAATAAAATACAAATAAATTCATACATACATACATACATACATACATACATACATACATACATACATACATATATCTCGGTAATTTTGATGTTGAATTGAATTCGTACTCATTGGAATACACGGAGGGTACAATTTATAAATGTAGAACTCATGTCTATGTTTTGTCCTATAGCAAATAAAAATCCAATAATAAAGAATTGGACAATGAAACTAAACAAGCATGAAGGTATTGTAAAGTCACTAATAAAGTAGATTTTCAAATAATTCTTTGTAGAGTATTATTTGATCGTAAAACTACTTTTGTTTGTTTACTACAACTGGACAAATAAAGCACATGTCTGCATATTTGTATATTAATAAAGCTGGATTGACGATGACGACAGTTTGTTCATCAAATAGCTAAGAGCAATTTTATTAAATTCTGCGTATGTCTCCAAAACATATTGAAAAAAAAAACGTATAATATGTAATAGAACACAAAATATCACTAGAAAAAACTATTAACATCTTTTTAGAAAGTATTAAATCCATGAATAACTAAATACATACCTATTTTTAAATTGTGTTACTGAAGAAGAGAATAGGTATCTAATAATATAGCCGTAGTGTGTAGCAAATAGAATCAGTACTTATTGACATTCCAATGACTTCCGTTTCAATGTTCTAAATTATTTACCCAACTTAAATTATGAATTCAAATTTATTTTGTATACCTATAAAAATTTTAATTATAAATTTTAACAAGTAATAAAAACTCACGTGGCCAATTAATTTTATTAAATATTGTTTTGGAAATTCAACAGACGGAAAATATAATATAAAAGAAATATGTACTAAATAAAGTTATTTAGAATGAAATAAATAAAATGGTACATAATACTATTATTTTACATGTAATATGAGGGCCATCCAAAAATTAAAGATGGGTACATTAACTTCCAAATATCGAAAAATATACTATTTTTAAATATCTTACAGCAGGGTGCTGGTATATGTTTCAACAATTTTTCTACATACTCGTAGTTCCCGTTATGAGATTTTTTATGCCAGTGTCGACAATATTTCCGCTTGCTCCTTCATCCAACTTTCCACTTCTTTTTTTACCTCATCTTCGTTTTTAATATTTTCCTTGTCAGTTGCTTATTTAAATGAAAGAAGAGATGAAAAGCAGACGGTGTCATATCAGGACTATATGATGGATGGTCCACAATAGCCTATCAAAATAATCGAATAAAGTTTGCTGGTTCACGCTGTGTGAGGCTCTGAGGGCCGACATTATCTTGTAGAAGACATGCGTCCCTAGTCAATATTTTTTTCATCTGGTTTTAGACCGCTCTTCAAAGTTTCTTTTTAAAAGTGTTCGCAGTAGATGTTTGCTGTTAATGTATGGGAAAAAACTATATGAAAACTAAATATGTGTAAATTGAATGAACTATGGATGGTACAACTACATGAGAGTTAATGCTCGGATTAACCACCGTGGATGAACCTGGCAAGATTCGATAGCTGGTTCACACCACTGGACTTGGCCAATATAGCCAGGACAATATTATGTTGTGAAACAAACGAAGGAGCGAATGAACGAACACAAACGAACGAACAAACACAAACAATCGAAGGATCACAAACGAATGAACACAAACGAACGAAGGGCCAGTCAGTTTACGAACCAACAACGTACTAAGCTTAATTGAAACAAAAATAATAACAAATGAAATCAATTTTAAGAGATATATGATATAGCGTATTGAACACAAGCAACCTAAACTACAATCAACCAAATATACTACCAAGTACTATATGGTAGAAATTATCCAAGTCAATTAATAAGTATATTAAAAAAAATCTAGCTAAAGTAATATTAGGAACCCTAAATGACCCTAATAACGACCAAACCAAAATACAAGAATGAAGAAATGTATTTATACTACGACGCCACAACAATAAATGCAATCCGATGATGTCACTCGAAAGAAATATGTGCAAACCCACTCTACAGCGAAATACTATTATCAAAAACAAGAATATGAGTCAAGCCCTAACAACGCGAGTTTCCGTTACAAATCAAGTTATGTAACACGGTTTTACAACTGGTTGTATAAAATGACGATGCAATAAGTTTAACGACTCAACACCAAGAATTAAATCAAATAAAGCTAAGTTTATTTGACGTAATTGACAAAACGAATGATAATTCTAACAACAAATAAACTACTAGTCGTGCTAGGCAAGCGAAGAGGGCAATGCGTATACTCTCTACAACAGCCAGGCAGAGACTGAGACTCACCGAACGATACGGCAGTCGGCGTCTACTTGGGTGTTTCGAGGGGGGTTGCGCGCGCACTTCGGCGTGTAACCAAATTATTATTTTTATTTAATATAATAGGACATCAAGTTTGTGCTGCCCTCTACTATGAACTAACAACTGCCCTATCCAATATGTAAAATTGGTTACTACCTCAAAGGAATTAACCATTTCAAATTCAGTAATTATTGAAGACCTGTTGGTCTTAAACAGTAGACCTATTCAAAAAACGTATAGCCGAGAGAATCTCGTACCTGGCGAAAGGGTATATTGTTATATGATTCGATTCTCACGGTTCTTCTCCCCCTCCAATACGACAAGCTTGGCACAAAACATCAAAACTTCAGACACAAGTGTCGCTACTGTTTTAGTCTCTATCTAACAGGGTGTATAGTCTAGACTCACAAGATATATAAATTATAAATATTCTATTTATGACTACGCTAAACACAAAGCACGTACTGTTTCCTAGAAACTAAACAAATAATAATTTATTTTCAGAAAAAAGTTTCACCATGATCTAAAATTTTTATGTAGAATTAAAAATAAAATTAGCTCAATATTTTTTTAAACTATTGGAAAATAGTATATTGTGTAGCAAGTCCTCTAAGCCCAACTCTCTTTGCAATATACATATCAGATATAGAGGAACACTTCCAGAAAGGGCAAACAGGAGGAGTAATTGTTAGTAACACGAAATTCTGGACCCTCGCATATGCAGACGATCTGATACTATTGGCTAAATCGCATAAAGAGATGGAATCAATGATGAAAAGATTAGACACATACCTACAAAAAAAGAAAATGTCATTAAACATAAACAAATCAAAAATAATGAAATTTAAAAAAGGAGGAGGCAGGGAGAAAGAAGATAATTGGAGATGGAGAGGAGAAAAAATAGAACGAGTGAAAGAATTCAAGTACCTGAGATTCACATTTAAACAAAGCAGTGGGACAGAAAAGCATATAGAACAGATAGTAAAAAGGCCAATACAGCAATAAAAGAAGTTTGGAGTATAGCAGAAAGAAAATTTAAAAACAACTACAAAATAAGAGTAATGATGTTTGACTACATCATTAAAAATATAATCATGTACGGTGCTGAGATCTGGGGTTGGAAAGAAGAAGAAAAAATTGAAAAGACACAGTTAAAATATCTCAGATGGACACTAGGACTGGATAGACATACCCCACAATACATTGTGTTAGAGGAAACCAAAAGAAATAAATTACGAATAGAAGCTGGACGCAGAGCGGTAAAATATGAAGAAAAAATTAGAAATTGTGACCCAAGCCGAATTATTCATCAATGCTGGAAGGATATAAAGAAAAAAGAAGAAAGAAAACTGGCACCAACCAAATGGGAGTTGCAAAGGAAAAACTACTTCGAAAGAAACGGATACTCAACTGCGGAAGTGGAAAGGAAGAGGAGAGAGAATTGTAACATAAGCATCGAGTTAATCAACAGAGACCAAGACATACAGAAACAACATCAAAATGAGAAAATCAATGACTCAAGATACAACAAATATTATAAAAATATCAAGGCAATAGGCTTGCCACAATACCTAACTAATAAAAATGGAAAGGAGATTAAACTTATAGCCAGATTAAGATGTGGTAACGAAGAAAATAACAATAAATACTGGATGAAGGGAGAAGACCGGTTATGCAGATTATGTAAAGAAAATGAAGAAACCCTAATACACTTACTATATAATTGCAGATATATGCCAAGTCAAACCTGCAGTCCACATCACTTCCTAGACGAGCGCGGGGAAGGGGAATCATGGTTAAAAGCACTAAAGAGAAAAAGAGAAGAAATGAAAAAAAAAAAATGTATTTGTACAAGCATGAAATGTATATTAAATTCAACCAAATGTATTTGTGAACAGTTCGTAAGAATTCAATGCTGAAAAGCAAGAATTAAATAAATAAATAAAAATAAATAATATATTGTGTAGCAAGTACGCTAATCACTTTGCGAACGTGATACACATGAAATTTTCTGTCTTACTTCCCAAAAATGAACCTTTTGAGTGCCTGTTTTGCATGTGAAAAAGTGGATCATTTCTTAACAGTGCGAACAGGTCGTACGCAAAGCAAAAGAGCCGTGCGCAAAGTGCGATTTTGCGCATGGTTCTTTGTCTTTGCGCACGGCTGTTCGCACTGTTGAGATATCAACCACTTTGTATACGCAAAACAGGCACGAAAAAGGTCACTTTTTGGGCAAGTTAGACAAAAAAAATATTACATAATAAAGTATAAATATAAGTTATTCTCTGACAAAAATTTACGTGATATTCTACTGCAGCTTAAGAAGATAACGTATATAAAAATACAGTTATGTACACTTTGTATATTTCGGTGCGCCTACCCTTAGTCGTTTCCAAATTATTCCGTTGCTACTTACTCAAATTGCGAAGATTTTTCCAGGTGCAAAGGTAAACGGTGTAACATAACATGATTACGTTGTTTACCTAACTAAGGACTGCGGATAAATTGTTACCAGGTAAAAATTTTAATATGCTCAAATATTAATTTATAGCATAGTCAAATTGGATTTCAAACACATATTAAGTATGCAAGGAAATCCATTAATTCAGTTTATAAATTGTATATTAGTACATTATTTATACTGAAACAATAATTATGAAGATTGTTAGACTTCAAACTTGAGAGGTCGTCCGAGATATGGAACTTAAACGAGATTTTTTTTTAAATTCGCATCCACATTTCAGGACAATTAGGAAGTTCGAATAAGAGTAATAACAACATTTTCACATCCAAAGTAATGCATAAGGTAGAATCTCTAATTAAAAAGTCAACCAACATACAGTTCCACTTGAAAAGTTGGGGAGCCCACTGGACGTTAAACAATCATGTATGTTGATTGTTGACTAGTGTGTTTGTAGTACGGCGTCTCTAGGCTGCGCCGTGTCAAGTTGCAAGGTCGAATGCGGATGTTAGTGTTTTGTCTATTATAATCTCGCCCTGACGTGTTCAGTATTTAGTTTCACGTTGTCAACAACTCTGTTAAGAGTAATCCGAATCTTATGTTGCTAGCACTTGATCTTTCGCCATTTAATTTATATTTTATGTAAAAACTTATAATAACACTAAAAATGTATTTCCTATACCAATTTTTGAATTTGACAAGTATATATTTACTCCTCAAAATTTGTTTACTCTAAAACCATGTAAGATCTTGAAAAACTGATTATTATTGTTACGTATAAACAGAGATGAAATTATATTTATTATGTTTAGCAAGTGAATTTTAATTTGAATTCCAAACAAAAGGGGGACGAAGATAAAAATAACAGAGCGATTATAATAGGAGTCATAGCGACCGGTAATTAGATGAAATAACACTATCCGTGTTTTAAAAGTCCTCGGATATGACAGGGGCAAAAAAGGATTAAACAAATAAATCAATCAAAGTTTGGTAGTGTTACTAAGTAATCCAATTGATACTCACGCGTTACACAGGGTGCGACAGAACCAATTGAGCAGTTTTAAAGAGTTATAAAAAAGAAACCAGGGTATATATGAAAACAATGATTTTATTCTTGAAATCAGTAGGACCTACCATTTTATACTCATTATTTTTTAAGAATAACGTCTTTAAGATAGCGGCCGTTAGCTGCAATACATTGCTCGAGCCGATTTCTGAAGTTTTGAACAGCCCGTTGACACATTTCGCGGGGTATCGCGTTTACTTCTTCAACAATCTGCTCCCTTAGCTCTAGCAGGTTTTGAGGGCGACGTTTAAACACTTAGGTGAAAATGTGCCTCGTCGCTGCTGAAGAATGCTGCCTCAGGAGGGATCGCTGCAAAAATTTCCTCACAAGATTTTGGCGGTTGGCGTAGTCTATTGGGTTCAATTCCTGAACCATCATTATTTTGAAGGGATGAAAATTCAAATCTAAATGCAGAATTCTCCTCAAACTGCGGTCTGAAACCCCCAATGCAATAGCGTGCCTTAGAGCAGAACGTCTTGGCGATTGTTCGACTGCTGCTCTCACTAGCTCCAGATTTTCTGGTGTTCTGATGGATCTTCGTCGGCCATGTGTACCTATTCTTAGTGTGCTACCAGTTTCCTCCAACTGCCGAATCCAGGACCGAATTGTGTTCGCAGTAGGAACAGCATTATTTTGCGGAATGTTGAACCGTCGCCGAAAAGCTCTTTGCGTCGTAATCACAGATCGGTTGTTTTCATAAAACACACGCACGGCAAAGCCACGATGTACTCCGGTTCAAACCATGTTCGGTACTAAAATGGGGATGCCGACAGAACGAAAGGAGACCTAGTGCAGCTGTCTACCCCTGCCAACGCCCGAACACCTGCCCCTCCAAACTGCTCAATTGGTTCTACCGCACCCGTATTACAGGCCACAAAGACACACGCTGGAAATGGTTGTGAGGCCCCACACTAGACATTATTTTCACTAAAAACTGCAAGTGTGTACCAGCAGTTTGTGAAGTAATTAAAATTTTATTTTATCAATTATATTTTATTATGTAAAAAAAACAGTCGTCCATTACCGCTGTGTACCCAGTACTTTCTTTTTTCTTTATTTAATATAATGGCGGCAATACAGTCTTCTAGTTCTAATTCCCACTCATCAAATGAAGATGAAGAACTACTATTACACTCCATTTCGTTCAAAACTGAGAACACATTTTTAAAGCGATTTTATATTGACGCTCTGCACAAAACGTAATATACCGTGTTACTAATGTGCACATTCATTCGGAAATGTAAACATGAAGTCACGGTAGATACATTAAAATTAATTTCCTTAACTAATTTTGATATATCCACCAACGGCTATTAATTTTTTCATTTTATTAACTAATTGACTGTAAGTAAATATTGTTATTACTTACGATAAATATATTTTATATTGTACTTACTTTTGTAGCTATCCTGAAAAAGTCGCATTTGGCGACGAAACGTCGATGTTCGTCAATACATAGATAAATTTCAAAAAACTTGATTACATTCCTGTGTACACCTATTCTCATCTGTTACCAGTCGCTTAGTAATGTTTTAAATTATAATAAATTTTTGTTCAAAGTGTGTTGAAATACGAGTATATGATTTTCATTCCGACCGTCACGTCGTTATGTAATTTGACAAAAATCAGCAGATTTACATTAAAAAAAATTGCACAAATTCTATTTCTTTGTGAACTGTAGAAAACCTTTTTTGACAATATAAATCTAATTCTTCCAATTCGAAAACATTCTTCTCTTGAATGACAATTAAAATTCCTCTGTCGTTTCCCTTTTCAATAAATCCGTAACCTACTAGATAGAAGATTTACCGCAAACAACGAAATATAAACAAAAGAAATTAATACCCCGTTTTTTACAAAAAAAAAATCTATTTCAGATATATTACTGGTAATATTAGAATATATAATTGAAAATTTTACGACAAAAGAATTTGCTAAATCATACTCTTATTATAAAAAGGATACCTAGCAGAAATATTTATATAGAAGTACATTTAGCTTCACAATTGAAATGCTTATTACGTACATAATTATTTTGTATTATTTTACTAATCACGAAAAGCTTCAATTTTATAATGATGTTCATTGTTATTTTATCATTTGAGATTTGTTATGTTTATGTTTAATTTAAAAATATAGTAACTGTAAATTATGTTTGCCGTTGTTAGAAACAAGGCAGTTGTCAAATAGATAAGATTTTTTATATAATTTATATTTCATTAATAAATATTAGAAATATTGAAATACATCTTTTAATTCCACATTAAATGTGCAACAAGGTGAGTATAAAATAATTATTTTGTGATATTAGGTTTGTTCCTACACGACTTTTTGGATGCGTTTATGTACTCGTATGCTTTCATGAATCTTTTTGTGCGCATGTCTTGTTCATGTACACATTCGGGCATGTGTAAGAAACTTTGTATGGTGGGAACGGACAACAGACTTGTCATATCATCATATTTAATTTCCTTTTTCTTTGCAAAAACATATCGGTCAATAAATTATCGAAAAACAAATATTAATTATTTATCATATTATATACCTAAATGATTGCTGTTTTTACCTCTCGCTAAGAGAGGTATTGTATTCATGCTAAAAATCACATATCCAGATTTTAATGAATAAGCACTTTTAAGGTCCCTAGTATCCGATTATAACATTTTTACGATGATGTCCGTAGGTTGGCCAAATATCAAATCCGTTTCTTCATGAGATGAATCAGATAACAATGATTCTGGATCAGATTCAAATTCCAAATCACTCATCAATATGTTCACTTATGAAAGCAGATAAACAATCACAGGTTATACTTCAAAATTTTCCTTGAAGCGCGCACGTGCTCACAAATGGTACATAGCATAGACCAGTGGAGTGCATGGATCTGATCTGACAGTCCGCGGATGCGTTCATATAATCGTATGCGCCCGAAGTCTGTAGGAACAAACATATAAAATCAACAGTCCGATGGACTGTATAACAATCGGCTGGAATGAAATCTTTAAAATGCGCATGCGTTTAACGTACATATGACAGTCCGGACTATAGCTGTAGGAACAAACCTATTGTTTGAGCACAATTACTCGAGCATATACAAGCTTGATGTACATATATTGAGATAAATTAAAATTTTATAGTGTACTGTTGAACGCTAAAACGTAATTTTAAATAATGAAATTTATTTAATTTTGTAATTGCGTAGGTATAGTAAAATTTAATATCATGTTTTTCTCTACTACATAATTTAATTTTTCATCAAGCGTATTATAATATTAATATTATGCTACTATACACACACTATAGAAGATACATTGTTGGTACTCGGTGAAACATATTAAATAATAAAAAACACAACTCTCTGTTCAGTTTCACAAGAAAAAGTGTATTTACTTTATTGTACATTTTCGCCAGTTACGGCATCATCAGAAGTACTGAAGAAATAAATGACAAACACTTAATTTATATTATACGGAGAAGTAAATTGCGAAGTTTTATAATTTTATTGTGTTACAATTGGTCGGTTTGAAGAAAAGGCAGAGATCACGCAATCCATGAATGGATGGTCGACTAAGTCCAATTGCTCGTTCATAAGGGAAATTCCCTTATGCAGATGTTTCTTTATTTCAAAAGATTCTAGGAGAGTTAATCTCTGGCCTTTCCTCTCTTTGTGCAGGATAATAAGGTTATCTTGTTTACATGTATGATTGTTATTTAACTAATGTTGGGCTAAATTAGAATGCACTCTATTATTTTTATAGGCAGACATGTGTTCCTTATATCTAATGTTGAAGTTTCTACCAGTTTGTTCTATATATATATATATATATATATATATATATATATATATATATATATATATATATATATATATATATATATATATATATAAAACTGCAATTAGAACATTCTGTTTTATACACTCCTGAATTACTTAATTGTGTATTAATTTATTATTTACAAATATATTCTTTAAATTATGTTGTGTGGAAAAACCTGCTATAATATTAAAAAAATTTAATTCGTTGCCAAGACTATAGCTTAAACCATTCAAAAACTGAAGTTTTTTGTACACTTTATCTTTATTATCTACACTGTTACTAGAATATAATAATGAATTGATAGATTTATACTGTTTTTTCTTGTACAGTTTATAAATAACATCTTTATTGTAGCCGTTTGAATGTGCAATGTTAAGTACAGTATTAAGTTCTTTATTATGATCAAATGGGTCCATGGGTATTTTCAAGAGGCGGTCAAAGTAACTGTGAAAGACAGAAATTTTTATATTTAGAGGATGATTAGAGTGGGCTGGGATAATATAATAATAGATTATTTATGATGTCTAATTTGATGTCCAAAAAGTTTATAGATTTATTGACCTCCATTTCCATTGTAAATTTAATGTGTGGGGTTAAATTATTAATTAAATTTAAAAAAATTGCAATTGCCTATCAGATCCAGAGTATAAACAAAGAATATCCTCGACGTACCTGAACCAAAATTAAAAGTGTTTGGGTTTGTTAGTGTTTTGTAGTGTATACAGTCAGCTTTGGCTGAAATTGCAACCTCTACAATTAAGAAAATTAAAAAAAAATCATTTGTTACACTTAAAGAAAAAATAGTATATGTCATTCGGAGTAGAACACCCTTCTTGTGTTTTACCCAGCTTGCAATAGCTGGGTTCAACACAAAGAGACCGCTTTCTACACCTGATAACATAATATACTATTATTAACTGTTAACATGTAATGTCATTTTTATCTAGTGTATAATCGTAAACTGACAATAAAATTTTCACTTTTTAATTTGTATTATTAAAATTGAAAAAAATAGAATTTTTTTTAAATATTACATGCTTGAAATTAATTTGAGCTTGTATTGCATTTTAAAACAAAGGACTTTTATAAACTATATTTAGAACAAAATATTACAATATAATTAAGTTTGTAATTCACAGTAGTTCTCTCTTTAAGTAGAATTTAGCAGAAATTCCGCAAATATCTTCAACATTTTTGTGCAGGAATTTTAATGATATAATTTTTCAGTCTGCATATTTTGCAAAAATGTACATTAAAGTTATTTTTGATTGTATGAGCCATTTATGAATACGAAAATATTAAATTACTCTAATATAGATATGCATTACTCGTATACCGGGTACCGGGTGGGGTTGAGGTGGTTAGGGGTGAACATAGGGATTAAGCATGAGATTTTAGTTTTATAAAATGTCCCGCTCTCCTGTTAATTTTACGACAAAAACTCTAGAGTGCAGTTGTTTAGAATTAAAAGCTGCATACAAAATTGTTTTACATTTTTTTAGTATGTTCCTAGTTTCTTCACAATTTTAAAAAGAGTTGTGCGTGCGTGCAAGCGCTCGCGCTTGTGTGTGTCTGTTAGTGTGTGAGCACGCGTGTGTTGGTGTGTAAGCGTGTGTTTGTGTATGTGTGTGTGTGCGAGTGCGCTTGTGTGGATCCTTTTTACGCTCTAACTCAAATATCATTAATAAAAAATTTAAACTATGTATTTCTACCTCATTCTAATATGGAAAGAAGCCGTTATATTTTATTGTAAATTAGATAACCGGAAATGGCAATTTCAGCTCAAATTAGTTTTTCTTCGAAAAACACCTTCAAATATTATTTTATTATATATTTATGTTATTAAAGATTATTAAATTCTCTACAGGTTTGCACTAACTCAAATGTATGTAACTGACAAATAAATGTCACTGTTAAAAAACGAATCATTTCAAATTAGTAATACTAATAATAAAAAGAAAATAGTAAATTGCACAATAGTTATATGGAAAGGAATTTAATATAGTGTGCAGCATTAGTAAATATGTAGGCATGTATCTAAATTAATAAAAATTAAATGGAGGTATTGTATTGGCCACATCGGTGATGGGGCTCTGCCGATCACATGACATAAAAATGACCACATATGAACATTTCGTTACTGCCTGCCGTACCACCTGCCGATCACATGACGTTAATTTTACGTCATGCGATCGCCATACGATACAACAGAGTCCCAGCACTGATTTTTTTGCCACGCGGTTTATGAAACGATACAACCATGTGTGTTGCCAGTTAACCCAGCGCAAGCCCTTGTTAAAACCCCCTATCGGTGTCCGATAGTTAGGGGTTAGCAAATTAATTCTATCCCGACTTGTAAAGTACAGATTTTCCAAGTTACCGTGCTTACCATTAGGATGTCGGCAACGCTCTCCTAATAAATTGTAGACAGTCATATTTAATCTTTACTTTTGTATGGAATATATATGAATAATTAATACAAGTTATAAAATTTAAAAAAAAAATGTCAATAATTTTAAATTTATTCGTATTTGTACTATATTTTTCAGTGTCTGTATATCAACCTCAGTGAAAATTAATTATATGCAATGATTTTTAATAAAAAATTACTATAAATTAAATGTTTTGAAATGAAAGATAGTCCATAATATATGTCTAGATATACAGAGTGCCCATTTTATCTGTTCCCGCCTGAAATTTTAAGAACAGGCAAAACAGAATTTATTTCATAAGCCACTTGGTAAACTTTGGTACTTTAAATTTAATAATCACAGTACGTATTTGGATTTCCAAGTATCAAGAGATTCGCTGATCGCGTTAAACAATGGTACACTTTTTGTTGATATTTGTAAGCGTAGCATTGCTGTCAATTGTGTTTCTTTAGTTTGTGTATTACTTTTTCATTTATTAGTATTTTTTATTTAGAAGTTAAGTAAGTGTAATAGAGTTTTTGTAGTCATATAGTAATAGTTTCATGTAAATGTCAAATGTGTACCACTGTTTGTAGTTCTAATATTCACCGCTAGTTAGCGATTTTATATTTGAAACTCCCAATAAGAGCTAAATTTTAAAAACCAAATCACTTATGAAATTTTGACATGGATTCCCTATTCATGAATTTTCAGGCACAAATATAATGAGCACCCTGTAGTACAGTATTTTAATAAATAGATTTTCACACCGGGTTGAAATAATTATTCGTTACATATAAAGTTTCATAATAGTACATTAAAAATAATAAAGTTTCATAAGGCAAAAGGATCACAGCGATTCGTTTTACAAAAGAAATGTGCGATAATAGGCCTTATGAAACATGTTTTTATACTAATTTTTCTATTGAGGTGAGTTTATAAATTTATTAGATTTTTAAATAATGCAACTTGTCAAAAATATGACTTGTTGCTTTTTATCAACTGTTGATAGTTGATAGCGTTTCCCGCTAAAAAATAACTTCATAGATGAAAATTAATTGTTGATTAACAGAAATTTAAGGTTATGTTATTCATCTGTCAGTTTTCAAAGCAGTCACACCACCTCTAGAATACGAAAAGCGCCAAAAACTGCGTTTATAGACATTCTTAACGGCGTGATTTCAGTACGTTTAACTCATAGACACCAAAATAACGAAAATAATTAACTTTATTTAAAATTTGATAATAGTCTTAACAACTTGCAATAATATAAACTAAATATAAAATAAACATTCGCTTAATTCTGTACTCACGCACCTAGTTTGTATTACGAATTTAAGTTGCTTTTTACATCCCGCTACCCTTGGTAAGGAAGGTATAGGGATCGTGATAAAAATCGCATATCAAGGTTTTGGTAAATGACCACGTTTTAAGGTCCCTAGAATCCAATTTTAATGTTTTCACGATAATGTCTGTGTGTATGTATCCTCCACTCTAAGTCAAATACTATCATTCAGAAAATTTTGAAATCTTGTATTTCGAACTTTGCCTGTATTGGAAAGAGCCCATTAGATTTTGGTGAAAATCGGATAACCGGAAGTGGCGTTTTACTAGAAGCTCATAATAGTTTTTCTTCGAAAAATACCTTTAAATATTATTTTTTCGAGATTAATGTTATTATAAAAATTAAAGATTATTAAATTTTCTATAGATTTGCATTAATACTTTTTGTATATATTTTATAGATAAATTTATAAAATTATCTATAATTTAAATTCCATAAACTACGCTTTAAGCAAACAAAACTCAGTTATTCAAATGTATGTAACAGACAGATAAATGTTACTATCAGAGAACTAATCATTTCAAAATAATATTAGTAACGTTTTAAAAAGGAAAAAGTAAATAGAACAATAGAAAAGGAAATAAATACAGTTCCCAGCATAAGTAAATATGTAGGTATGTATTTAGATTATTAAAAATTAACGATTCACAAAAATATTTAAGCTAATCCTCATTTTTGGATTAGAGAATTCTATTCTATCCCGGTATTTAAAATTTAATCTTCATTTTATTATAGTTCCGGTGACTCAATGGTTAGAGCAACGCCTCATGTCATGAGTGCTCTGAGTTCGAATCCCACTAAGGCATGGATGTGTGTGAATGTAAACCCAATCTGTAATTGGGATTTAATCCTGTTAAGGGGTTTAAAAAAAGGTAGTTACTTGGATTAAATTAGATTATATTTTAAGAAATAAACTGTCAAAATTAGAGTAAAATTCGCTAACCCAAAAATAAGGATTAGCTTAATCGTTTTTGTGACTCGGACAGTAAATGGCGGGAGGTATTGTGTTGGCCACACCAGATTTTTGTCATACATTTGTTTGTTTTTTCGTAATAGTATAAAAATATGTGTTCGATTGAACACAGCTCTAATTAGGCCGTCACAGCTAAACCGAATTTATTTATATTCAAACCAGCATCAACATAACCTGGAATACCTTTTAAAGGATTGAGGATGATATGTGACAAACGAAATAGTGCTAAAAACGTATTTCATGTACCTAAATATTTATTGTCCAAATACTACTCATTTGCATGTTGCTTGCATATTGCCGATTTTATACATACCTTTTTATAATGTTTTCTTATATTTCTAAACTGTTTGTTACTTTATTGTTATTTGTTAAAGAAATTCACATATGTTAATATACTTATAATTAAAAATACAAAACACCAGAAATAGTGAAAATGTTTATATTCTTTAATTTATGGACATCTAGATATTATATCTAACATACGAATAAAATATGCACTTCTTTTTAACCCTCGCACTACACTATGGAGTCCTAGAAACCACAATGAAATTTATTTTTATAATAAAATTATTTTTTAAATAATTCAACAAGAACCTTCACGAAACAGTAAATTTTGTATATTTATTAGTCAAAATTAAGAAGTAAATATTTGGAATTTGGAGAGGGAACTTGTATAAAACGCAAGTTTTCAATTCGTTAACGTTTCGGTATAATGAATTTGACTATTTCTTTGTAATGGTAGAATATCCCATTCATATCATATTCAAGAGTTAAAACTGTTGATTTAATATTTGTTAAAATAAATTCAAATAATTTATTTAGGGTGAAAACCTGTTTTTTTAATAAAAAAATATTTCAAAAATTTAATGATAAGCTAATACTACAGTCAACAAAATATCATACTTTGCAAGAATATGACAAATAAAGAACATTCTTTGTTCACACATTATGTTAATTATATAATGAGAAAAACAAACAAAATTAAAAGTTAATTTTCAACCACCGGCACTGGTTTTGGAATCGCATATTTTACAAAATTGACTGTCGTGTTCAGCACTTAAACTATAAATATCGTAATTATGACAAAGCGGCATATTACTCTCTGCTTGCATTATAACATTGGATAGCAACGGGATACTATTTGCGCCGCTTTGTTGAAATGAAGACATGCATTGCTTGAAATCTTAAGGGTACGAATAGGCTACGCTACCTGGCCTGAGTGATTTGTATAGTAAAATAATCTTAATATTTCTTTAATGTAAATGCTTTTTTGTATGCCGCTTTGTCACAATTGCGATATTTATAGTTTTATTGCTGAACACGACAGAGTCAATTTTCTCGATTACATCTTGCACAACTGCGTTAACCCTTTCTTCGCGGTACTTTGCCCCTTTTTTGATATAATTTCCAATATATTTTTATGCAAAAATTACAAATACTTCTGACTAACTATTTGTGATCTCACCGCACGGCACGAAGTAAAAACTCCTGTTGAAAATTCCACAGACCTGTATGCATATTTTCCCAGTCTCTCTTTCATTTTTTCCCTAAATGCGGTTTAATTTTTTCTCAAATTTTTAAATTAGTTTTTAAAAAACCAAATAGTGGAAAGTTAAAAAGAAAAGGTCATTATGTTCTGTGATCTATTTGCTCTGGATAAATCAATATAAAACTGATATTGCAATTCATTTTGCATTTACAGAGAAAGTTTTGCAGCAAAATTAGATATTTTATTTACATGTACTGTACAAAACGTATAACTAGTGTTTCATATTTTTATATCCCCTTCTATAAGTTAAATAATATCTCTTGCATAATTCCAATAAATTCATATGTTAATAAATTACAAGCTTGTTTCTCTTTTACCCTAATTGTAAGGTTACGTGCTGCATATTTACCCTTACTTGACCCTATATGGTTATCGATATTAATAACATATGCAATACTACTGTGATGACTACTTTATATTAATATACTTGAGATACCTTACTGCTATTAGGGGATTTTGAAGACTTGTCCCAATATTTAAAACAGCTTGTTTCATTTTTGGACCATGTGTAGATGTGATGTCATCAAATAAATTCTTGACGTTGGTAGATAATCAAAAATCGATATGCGTATGTACCATTTTCAAGAGTTAAAAGTAAACCTAACGCACAGTCATGCGATCTCAAGTGTGTACATAATTTCCCTTCTCGGTAGCTCAGTGTGTTAAATGTAATGGCTCTTGTCCATTAGCTCACTGGAGTCTCGGGTTTGAGTTTCGGCAGGGCATGGATATTTGTGCGTGTTTTCAGCCTGTATAATTGGGGTATCGTATAGAATTCTGTTGAGGGGTTATTACAATAATAATATAGATGTTATACAAACATAGCAAAAAGCAAATGTATACCGTCCGGATGATATGTAAACATGCATATGCGGACAGTTGTTTATATTTGAAAATTGAACCTGAAGATCTTGCTACTCATAAATCCATAGGTCAGTTCCGTATTTAGTTTATGCACTGGATTAATAATCTTCAGGGGATATTAGTTACCATAATTATTCATTCTTTTTAATCTGTTGACATTTTAATAATATGTTTAAGGTGTTACTATCATGAGGGTCTCACGACACAGTAAAAGAATGTATAATAATAGATAATCAAATTATTTAATAGTTTAGAGTTATTATAAAGAATTAAATTGTTGTAAATAAAAATTAATTAAGTCAGCATTATTCAAAAACGAACGTGTATAAACAATTTCATTATTTGAATCAATATTAAAGTAGCTTCGTGAACGTCGAAGAAAACTGTCGGCTATCTCTTTGCGTAATGATATTGTTCTGTAGGTTTGAAATGTGTTTGTAATAATACGGTGCTGATGCCATACTCATAGAAGGTGAAATGCGCCAGTGTTTGTGTGATGCCTTATTAATTGTGAGATGGTACTGACTCCATACTCAGAAAGGGTGTGGCGAAGCTGGACAGTAATTACTGTTGTAATTATTTTCTCTTGGTAATTACGTATACTTTTTTCCAAAAAAGAATTTTTAATTAATTACAATGTAAAAAAAATGTATTCAATACTTTTGAAAAGAATTAATAAAGTAATTGTATTTTCAAATACTAATTACTATTTAGAATCAATAAGTGAAAAAAAAATGTTTGTTCAATTAATTACTGACTTGGAATGTGATGTAATGATAATGACAGACTACACTGTTGGTATGAATTGATCATTACTGATTTACACACGACGGTGCACGTACTTAAATTCTGTCTTGAATGCTTACAAGAACAGTACCACCTTAAGGCTGAACTGGATCTAACCATGTATGATTTTTCAAGTGTAAGGGGGGGGGGGCGGATTAAGAAGTGGCCGGGACCGGCTTGACCGTAAATACCACTTTTCCTTCACTCTAGATGTTTAACAAAACTGAAGATATTTTGTGCACCGTATCTGTGAATTAGGGGGAATAATACACTTTGAACTTTGTACTTCAGTTTTCTGTCAGTAATACGTACTGGTACATATATGATCACATAGGTAGCAAGTGAACAATTTTTCCACTGCACAAAACGTGCAATTGAATACTATACTCTCTCTGTTATCCGGTCCTCTTCTACCTTTCAATGTAGAGGATTTGGAGTTAAGTTTTTATCTTTGCTACAAAAGTCTTTCCACTTTTTTCTGTCTTTGGCTAACTTCATGGCACTGTCCCAGTCACTATTGTTTTTATTAAGAACACTGACTATTTGTTTGTTCCACGATTTCCTAGGACATCATCTTCCTTTTTTTTAACTTGTACCGACCACACTTGCTTCGCAGTTCTTGAGTCAGACATCCTCACCATATGACCCCACCAAGTAAGCTCTCTCTTACTAACTTTTTTTTTATTAATAAATGACCGTAACAATGAAAAGTAAACCTTATTTGCACATTTTATTCGATTTTTAATCTCCATGTCCATATATCCATCGCTTTGGATCATTGATCCAAGATACTTTATGGTTTCCACTTGTTTTAGCGTGTCGTCTCCGATTTTAATCTGAGCCTCTACTCCCTCTTTGCCCAACACCATTATTTCAGTCTTCTTTAAATTTATCTGTATATTATATCATCCAATTCTTTTTTCCAGTGTTCTAAATTTTCTCGTATAATTTTCTTAGTTGATGCGCTTAATATGAGATCGTCAGCATACATTAGTTCTTTAATTATAACCGGTTGTAAGTTTCTATAACTTATTGCTACTTCTTTAGTCTTACTCTTCACTGCTTTCGTTACTTCATCCATTGTTACAGTAAATAAAAGTGGACTTAATATACTTCCTTGTCTTACACCCTTCTTTCATAAATTGATTTTATAGCCTCAATTAAATATTTTGGAATTTTTCTCTTTTCAAGAACGTCCCAGATTTTAGTTCTATCTACAACATCAAAAGCTTTTTGTATATCTATAGTGCAGGTGAATATTTTTTCTCTCTTTCGTATTATTTTCTCACTGATTTGTCTCAGCGTAAAAACCCACTCTTGCGTGTTCCTGCTTTTCCTAAATCCAGCTTGGGTATCTTCTAACGTTGGCTCGATTAAAACCCTCAACCTCTTTTCCAGTACCCTTCCATATATTTTACTGGCTACAAATAGCAACGAAATACCTCTATAATTTTCGCATACCATTTTGTCTCCTCGCTTATGTAACGGCATTATAGTAGCTGTTTCCCAGTTACTTGGAATTTTCTTGTCTTGCAAGCATTTATTTAAAAATTTTCGTAAGACTTCTTCACCTTCTTCTCCCATTTTCTTTAACATTTCGGGTTTAATACAATCTATGCCTGCGACCTTTCCGTTTTTTATTAATCTTGCTGCATTTTTAACTTCTTCTACTGATATTTTGTCGTCGATGTCTCTATTTGTATCTAAATCTTCTCCATTTTCTTCTTTCTTAATTGATTCTCTTGTTTCGGTATCATCCTTCCTCTCTAGTATATCACAAAAATACTCCTTCCATCTTTCCTTTATATCTACGTCCTTATTCAATAATTTACCACTTTTGTCTTTAACCCAATGAACGGTTGAACCTTTCTCTTGCCTCAGCCCTTTTAGCATCGTGTACAGTTTTTTTTCCGTTCCCTTCTCCTCCAGTTTCTAATTCTTCGCCAAACTTCTCCCATGACTCAAATTTTGCTTTTCGTACTGTATCCTTAACTTTCTTTCTTTGCTTTTGGTATCTACCGTAATCTTCCGGCGCCTTTGTAATGAGATATTTTTGCCAGTAGTCTTTTTTAATTTTAATTTCTGTTCCACCAAGGAGTCTGTTTTCTCTTATTTGATGAATACTATACACTTTAATTAATTTCTTATTATACCAATCGTCTATTTTATAACAGAACTGAATTTACCAATCCACGGTACCATAACCGAAGCCAAATCCAAAGAACCAATCAGTGACTATGTTAGCACTAAGAACAATGCAATTTCTATTTTTTCTAGAAAAGGGTATATATATATATATATATATATATATATATATATATATATATATATATATATATATATATATATATATATATATATATATATATATACATATATATATATATATATTATACCATTGTTGTTTTAAGGTAGTTTACTAATTTTGTTGGCCAGCAAAATAGATTTGCCCACCTCATGGGTTAACAAATGTCGAGAGGAAAGAATGTAATGTACCACTACCAGCGACATCTAACGGTGAAAAAATGTTCAATATTCGTTTCCTTTGTAACACGACGCGGGAAAGCTGATGATACTAATACTGCTTACTTCAACGATGACACACTGACTCTAACTGGTGGACTCTTGGATGGTTGGCGCCCACGATTTTGTGAGATGGAAGAACACACATATTCTTACACTTTACATTTGATGAACACTACGGTCATGGACATTACTTGTGGAGATTTTCTGATTAACTAACTAAAGTTTTATTTACATAATTATTATAACTTATTAACTATTGATTAAACTAAACATTATTAACATTCAAACTAGAGATTAAACAAACAACATTGTTACACAGTGGGCTGGCAATGAGCCACCATCCAAAAAACTAAAAAACACTACATGTTCCGTCAATAACAAACGTCTGCACGACACGACGAACTCATCTAGATTCTCTGAAACAAAGCGCTATCTTCAGGACAGGATTATTTTAGGGGTACAGGGTGCATAGGCTAGGGCATTCAAAGTCATGCAAGTATACATAATAATTTCTAGACTTAATGATGAACAAATAAATGTCGTGACTATAACAATAAGTTAAAATATGATTACTAAGACTATAATTTCTCAAATTTTATAAAAAGTTATTTATCTGTTACTGCTCTTACCCTGGCCTTATCACATTATCCTCCCCTTAACACATAAATATATCGCAAAATCGATATATTTATTCGTAAGTCCTGCTCACTGAAGATAGTTTCTAAATTCTGCAACCACAGAAAACAAAACACATACATAAAACAAATAAAATATAAAACATCAACCTTATTACAAATATGAGACAAAGCATAAAATATAGGATACAAAAATCACAGGATATAAAAATTGCCAAACAGGTTACAAATGTACAAACACAACCTAATACGTTAAAACACACAGAAGGAATAAAACCTACGACATTACAAATGCAACCTTACTAGCCAAAAAACTAAACACTAACAAAAATTGTCATATAATCGTCATAAAAGAAAGCAACACAAAGGTCACTGCACTGCACTAGGTAGGCGGCTTTTCACACAAATAATCTGGAATTGTCAACATAATTCATAATGGGCGTATATTTTAGCATTTTTAAGTCTCGTGTCGCTTTCCATGATTCATAAATAACGCTATAAAAGAAACTCAAAATAGGCTAGCAATAGTTTTGTCTACATGTGCATAGGGATTCATCAAGCCAAGCTACTTGGCTTGAAATAAAAAAGCTTGGCTTGGCTTGAAACTTCAAGCTTTTTTTAATGTTAGGCTTGGCTTGGGCTTGATGGAAACAAAGCTTGGCTTGCCTTGAAAACTTCAAGCTTTAAATATTTTAGGCTTGGCTTGATTTTCAAGCTTTATCAAGCTTTTTCAAGCCTTTTCAAGCTATTTCAAGCTTTTTCAAGCTTTCAAGCTTTATAAATGCTCATGCGCACAGTAGGTATATGGATCTTGAAAACCAGTAGTAGCTGTTCGGTATCAAGTTTTTGATATAAATATTCGATGTGAATTAAATATATCGATACACGGATAAATCCGATATATCGATGTATTGTAATATTGATGTATCAATATATTGATATGTTATGTCGATGTTTCATTGTATCGTAACGATGTATAAATCACCTTTTGTTTTAGATAAATTTAAACAAAGATAAACAAAACGATAAAATAAAATTTATGAAACTTGCCCAAGTATTTTTTCTTTGTAATTATTAAAATATAAAAATATTGCAATGTATACTTTATTCATCGATTTTAGTTTGACAGTAAACAATCAACATATATTTATTATCTTTTATTAAGTATTTACCCTACAATTTTTGTTTCTTTTATTATTTTTGTTGACTGCATTCTTTCAAGTAAGCATATGCATTAGTTAGACTTTATTATATTTTAATTGGCGAAAAAAATCAAAGTGGGTGACGTCTGGCGGCGGTTTTGTGAACTAGAGGAATAAGGAAACGTTGATAGCATACATTGAAACGTATCTAATTTTAAACAGATTTAATTTATATTTGTTGTAAAAGAAAGTAAGATATATAGTGTATATTACATTTTCAGGTTTAAATAATGATCAGTAAATGCCATAGATACTGCTCAGTGCCACAATGCAATAATTACAAGTCAAAAAGTGTGAGTTTACACTATATTCCAAGTGACAAAATATGATCTCGAAATTTTCTTCCCTTATAGTTTTGACGCCTCCAATCGGTTCTATTTTTTTCTTGTTTAAAACAGGATCCCAAAATTCTTATAATTTTATAGCCAAACTATACTGTTTATCATCCTTTTTAATAAGTTTTCCCCTTACTTGTTCCAAATCTGTAAAACTTAATTTTTCTATTTCTGCTACTTTGTAATACACAAACCCATAAACAAATAAATTAATAGCATAATAATAATAATAATAATAATAATAATAATAATAATAATAATAATAATAATAATAATAATAATAATAATAATAATAATAATCACTTTTGTTGTAAAACAATAAATATAGTTTTGATTTTTACTATCCTGTTTATATGCAACAAAACTGCAACAATATGTTTGCATTTGCCTCCCAATTCTACTCTACAACTAAATTTGCTTTCCAGTAATTGATATTCTCATTTAATAAAATTTCAATTATATGAGGATCTCCACTCAAATGACTGGTTTTTAAATAAGATCCCAGTATTGTACCTGGTCCAAAATCTTTTATTCCATCAAAGCAATACATGTCCAGCCTTAAAAACTGCTTCGTCTTCCTTTATAGGACGTGCAGAAGCAATGTATTCAAAAATATAACTTAATTTTATGTTAATTTTCTCCATATTAAATACTTTGCACTTGGAAATGCAGATTGCCAGCAATAAGGAATGAGAGAACTCTCCTTATTCCTCTGCCCTCTTGCTACCGTCCGGCCTGCCATCTGTAGTTCAGTTTTTTCGCCAGTAACTAAAATAAATAGGACTTCATAATGCTATTTTTACTCGAAATAACTTCCCAACAAACTGTTAAAGTTTGTCATACTATATAGTAATATTCACCCTGTATAAATAAATAAAATTCAAGACTCCAAAGACGCAAGAACAGTGTTCAAATAAATACATAATTATTTTGAATGTACAATGGGATGAAACTGACCTGAAACTGACCTTTTATACCTACTTCAAATACATCTGGAAATCATAAAACCCTACAGACGGATATTTCCCCAAAATTTTGTTTGTTTGTGACATAAATACTTTCTCGCCTCTTCCTATGAAATTTGTATTGATTTTTGAGTACGGAATTATGCAAGTTAAATACATAAATATAATTACAGTAATTATGTCCAAATTAAAATAGCACAAAAGAAAATACTGTCAACGATACCGATATGTCGTCATTACCGAAATTTGTGCATAAAAGCAAATTAAAAACCCCCAGAACTATGTAATAAGCCATGATTATATATGTATTTGCTTATTTAATGGAAACAATAAAAACTTGTATCAAGGTAATATTTAAAAGAGAATGCTCTCTTTGTCGGTACATTGTTATTGTCTATTATACCTGCCACAGACAAGATCGGTTTATTAGGGTACATTAGGGGTTGAGCTAAAAATAGCATTGAAATCTTTGTATATAAATATACATATCTACACCAGAAATTGTCCCGTCTCTATGATTCGGAAATATCAGAATAACAAAACATTGTATAAAATGCAACTTTAAAATGCAATAATCATCATCATCATACGTAGTCTGTCACTCAATTTACTCTGCGGCGTTGAGTATATTATTATTTCTTTTAATTTTTATTCTGCAGCAAAATTATCTATTTGTAGCATTCCTATAAAAAATTAAATGAATATTGATTAGGTTTATGTGAAATCTAATCAGATAAATTTAACAATTTTTTTTGTTTGAAAATCAAATCTAATTTCTTAAAGCTTTGAGCTTATAATTAATTTCAGTTACTTAAAAATTTAAGTATTTAATTAATTAATTTTTAAACAAACACGTTTAACTTGACAATAATACGTATTTAAAAAAATAGTTCTATATGTAATGATTGACATTTGTAATAAATTTTGTATTATCATTTTTCATCATACATTTTATATTAATGTAGGTAAAGGATAAAACAATAAAATTATATTATCATTTAAAAACTTTTTCAACATGTTAAAAACTTATTTTGTACTTGATTGTGTGCGCGAACTACAATGTGCGATTACTTGGTTCAGATTGAGAAAATAAGAATGATGAAGGGTATAGTTTTGAAGTGTACTAGACTGGCAGGTATTGACGGCTGGTCTTTTTGGAAACTCCAATTCTTAGAAGTTCGCAAAAATGTGCCGAAGCAATGAGAAAGTACGTTACCACCAAAAAATTACGGGTTTGTCGGCCTCGTCAACATTTCTTAAGAAAAGCTTGAAAAAGCTTGTTTTCAACCAAGCTACTTGAAAGTCGAAGGCTTGGCTTGGTTTGAAAATTCAAGCTTTTTTCAATGTAAGGCTTGGCTTGGGCTTGATGGAACACAAGCTTGGCTTGGCTTGAAAAGTCAAGCTTTTTTGAAGGACAGGCTTGGCTTGATTTTTCAAGCTTTTTCAAACCAAGCCAAGCCAAACTTTCAAGCTTCAAGCCAAGCCCGTGAATCTCTACATGTGCATATGTTAGTGCAGAAAAACATAGTTTCTTATAGGTATCAGCACAGATTATAGATGGTAGAAAATATTACTACCTATAAACGAAATATTCTTGCACTGACATTCTTAAGTGGAGACTAGTAAATATACCTAGTTATTTTTAATTTTACCCATTATTTTTTGTTCTGCTAATTATGTAATGCCGCTTTATCACATATTTTAGTCCATGGAAGTTTAAACATCATTTAATTAGAAGCAGTCACCATTAAATTAGGTTTCAAAAATATATTTGAATTAGATTTTTCAAAGAATAATCTTAATTATACCCTTCAGCTTTTCCAAACATTATAAAGTCGTGAACATTTTAATTTCACCGACTTCATGTCTTGTTTGTTGTTAAAGGACATCCCGATCCATGTGAGCACTCTAACCTTTCTGCTCATTGCTGTGGATCGCTACCGGTTGATGAAGGATCCGACATCAGCGCGCCTGTCGGCGTTTGTTTGCGCTACAGGGACGTGGTTCTTTGCGGTGTGCATCGTGCTACCCTATCTCCTTTACATTACTTATATTGATATGGAGGTAAGTGCCGTCATACATTTAGCGAGCTACGATAAGGAAACACTTACTGTGCATAATTTAGTATTAAATATGGAAGATATAATTCAAAATAAAATTGATATATTAAGTTCTTTATAAAAAATGCATTGTGGAAGATGCATACTTCTTCCACAATAATGGGGTATGTGACCTTATATTTTTTATTTACATATTAAGTTAACCAAACTTCTCATTTAAATTTTGATTTATTACATAAAATTTGCAGCGAAAATGAAACTACACCTGTACATAGGATGTTCATTGGTTGGTTCTTGGTAAGTGGTACATTATTGCGATCTCGAGAATTATAAAAGCGACGAGGTCGGTTAAATTAGCAGACAATTTCTATTTTACTAGACTATTGCAATGGACAAAAATATTTTTTCTACCAGTGGTTCTCAAAATACGGGATACAACATTCTTATTTTAATTGGGAACCTATTTTTTATTCGCTTATTCGAATCAGTATCTTTTCTCTGAATTCAACGATATCCATATGTAATAGGTACTCCAATATTACAAAATATTGGAAAAAATGCAAATGAAAATTATGCTGGAAGGAAAAATATTTTTTTTGCAAATTGTAATACTCTAGTATAGTAGATATTGTTTACAAATTTAACTGACCTTGTAGCTCTTATAGTTCTCGAGATAGCAATAGTGTACTACTTAAAATTAACACCCTATAGTGTGACTAGTGAATGAAAGTTGACGTTTAAATTATTTAATGGATGTGGTTTCTTTTCGAAATTTTTCCCTATGATTCTGTTTGAATGGAAACTAACCTTTATGTATTCCTCGATTACTGATAGAGGAAATTAAAAATAATCGTAAGTATTTCATAGAATTGTCAAACTAAATAGTTTATAAGTCAAAATATGTTTTGAAAATTAAAATAAACGAAAAATGTTTAAAATATTTTAAATGCATCTCGGTTTTGTAATTCAGGTACCGTAGCTATCCATCCATTTTAAGCAAGACACAGAGTAATGTATTTCTGTGATTTCCTAGTCCAGTATTCAGATGGGTATATGCAAAAATTCTCATACCTGAATATTTGGATGCTTCAATTCTATTCCTCTATAAGTTTTATGGTGCACACTCCACGCCAACAATGAGTGCCCGTGAGGTGACGCCTGGTAAAACAAACGCTCACACGGTACAAATATGTCATCATCATTACCGAATTCTGTGTACAAAACAGATTGGCACACCCAGCAATGAGTCATACTCCGTGATATATATTTTTTTTATTTATAAGTTTTGTAGAGAAACCACATCTATTAAATATTTTTAACGTCAACTTTTAATCGCTAGTCATACTATGCCATATACCCCTGTTTGATAATTATGCATAAATATTGGTGTCTATTTTTTTATTGCTTATTAACGTCTTACAAGTACATCTAGCCTTTTCATTACACAATTTGTTTCAAAAACATGTAGAATATTTTTCATGTTAATAATTGAGTACTCTATTACCATAAAGAAAATTGCATGAAACAATAACAGAAATTCTAGAAAAGGATTTGTATGTGAAATATGTTCACAGAATTTTTATTGGGACAAATAATGCAATGCTATATTTAAAGTAATAGTTACCTATTTGTAAACTTAGTCTGGAAACTGCACTTTTGCGGGTATAAATATACTTTGACATGCCGAGCCGGAGGTGAGGCCTTTAAATACAACCCCTCGCAAAGCAGTTTCTGGACGCGTGATTTTTATGATAAACTCTATGAATTTAATTAATGAATTTGAATTATTTTTCAAATATTATAGGTGTACCAGGGGTTTTTATGTTGGTAAATCTAAAAACAATTTTGATCAATTTCAAATTGCAAATTCTAATAAAACTACTTACATTTAACTTAAAATATGTTCGTTTACGTTACAATTTACGATTTAGTGGTAAAATTTGTAAACAATTTGCTAATTCATGTAATGGAAATAGTCATAAATTGATATTTCGTTAACCAGTGGCCAACTTATCCATAAAATTCCTAACTTTTGGCCGGCCAAGGCTGGTAAAAAGTTTTTCCGGGCTGTATGGAGATAATACTACTTATATCGGACAGAGACACAAAACTATTTTACTGATTATGTATAAAGAAAATAAAATTTATTATACATGAAAAATATATCAGAATTAAAAAATATTATAGGAATTATGAAATTTATAATTCAAAAGTGTACCATACTGGGACTAATATACCCCAATATAATATTTTTTTGTACGACCGCAAGCGAATTTAATATGGTCGCGAAATTTAATTTCGCGGCCATTATTATAATAAAATCACTTTGACACTTCAGGGGGTAATTACATATTTTAAAAAATATTGTGTACACCTTATGTGTGTCCTCGAGATTTCTCTCAGTACGCCAAAGAGAGACTTTGAGCCTTTCATATACTACTCTTACAAATATCAATTTCGCGCTACTTATATTGCAAGTATGTTAGTATTTAGTATTTTATCCGTAGTTACTTAACAAGTAAGTGGCTCAAAACATTTGTTTACTATTTTTCCTTGGCATAAATAAACAACAATAAACTCGAAGTTGCAATCCTTGCTGCTTCATCAATATTTATTTTTCTTTACACAACGTACAAATCAGGTACAAAATTCCAGTTAACTGTTAGGAGAATAATAAATGTCAATAGTATTTTTTGGGTTATATTTTTACTTTTCTGTTTAATTTTTACTTAATAGTTGAAAGTTAACAATTACATTTTATTATAATTAATATTTCTACTCCTAGTTTTATAACTACTAATATTACTAGTATTTGAAGCAAAGCAGTGTTATTCAGAGGCCGAGCAAGCCCCTGCCTATAGGGCTAAATTGACAAAGGCGGTAAATTCATAATTTTTATTTATTTTAATATTTTCTGTTTTTATTTAATTTTAATTATTCGTTATCACGACGTCTGGGACAGCTTTAATAAAAATAAAATGACACTTTTTATGCCACTGGATTCGAAGAATTGACTAAAATAGTATATTAAAGAACGAATGTCATAATTATCATTTTGTTTTGTGAGAAGGAAGTTTGAGTTCGTTATACTATTTTTTCTATTTTGTTCTTTTATGCCATTTTTAAATAAAAAATCGTTTTTCAAAATTTAGGGAATTTGGTGTTAGTTGGTGATACTATAGTTCGTTTCACGTAAGAAAATAGTGATGGGAAGATAGGTGAAATTTGAATTTGTTGTTTGCATAATATCGGGATATTCTCCAATCAAAAAACAAAATCAAACTGTACCTACCTTCCCATCACTCTTTTCTTACGTGAAACGAAGTATAATTTAAATTCTAATTTTTTTCTTGTAACACTAACTATCTATGATATTTTCCATTTCTTTCTAACTTTATTGCTATATTTATTCTCTTCTTATTATTCTTACTTTAAAAATTATATAAAAATAAAATTCTTAATAATCCTTTGTGTTCATTTATTTAGTTACTTTTGACATTTGTTATATTTTGACATGTATAGGCACCAACCTTAAAAAAAAAAATTGTACTAATGTATTATAAAATGAGCTACTAACGAACTTTTTTGGGTTCTGTAATAGCTTTGTTACAAATGAAAAATAAATAAAATAAATTATAATGAATACCTTTTATTACAATATACTCGAAGAATAACTAAATGATTTAAATTATGTTTCATTTAAACAATTTACTATAATTAAAGTTTGTCAATTTTTATATTTACAAGTGTAAAAAGTTAGGGTCATGAGGATGATAACCCAGCAAACACATATCTTATACATAACCGAGAGTGCTCACAGACATTTTGAAGTTCCATAGCATTGTTACATATCGGATACATATAGTATATACTGCATCTGGTTTAAGATTGCAGTGGTGCGAAGAAAGCAGCAGTTTGATCTCGTTTTTTGATTGGATAATACCCCGATATTATCCAATCAAATAACAAGATCAAACTGTTCTTATTTTCACACCACTAAGTTTATATTTCTGTAAATGAATGATTACTTGTATACACGGCCAACTTGAGGCAGGTGTGAACGGTGCACCTGCACCAGGTCCCGCGATTTGTAAACAATTCATATTTATTTATTCCAAAATCAAATGATTCTAGTTGAATATTTTTGTATTCTGAAAACATGAACATACAGCTCATTTTATAGAATGAAAAATTTGATTACAACAATAAAATTATTGATTACAATAGAACAAAATTGAATACATGAAAATGAGTAACAATATAAATAATTTTGTATGTATTTTAGCTATTAATTTTTGACGCGTTTCTTAATTTGCCGTCAGTAGGAAATGTGTAGACTGGCTAATACCTAGGCGGGAGTGATGTAAAATACCCGGGTATTTAATATTTGGAGTAAATACCTAATGTAAATATCAGAGGGTATTTACCCAAATTGGGTAAATATGAGGGTATTTATTTTGTTGGTGGTTACAATGTGTTAAACTTTAATTTCTGTATCAACTGATCAAAATAATCATTTAAAATATTAAAATATATCGTTTTCAGAAAATTTAATGTTAGGGTAACACCAAATGATAACATTAATTGTGTTACTAATATTTATTTGCAGAAAATTGAATTAAAACAAGTTAATTTTGAATTTAATGTATCATATGATAGACCTACATACATATTTAAAACATGAATAAAATATGAATCTATTTATGCCCGATTTCATAAAAAAAATTAATCGGCTTGTTAAATACAATATTTTGATTCATGATGTCAAATGTTTCTCACCAAATGATATAAGCTTTGCATTGCAACCATTAACGATTCTTCACTAATAAATATACAAATATATTATATAAAATTCTAATACAGGTGATTTTCAATATTCTCGTAAAAAAAACAAGAAAATACATTAAATTCAATAAATTATTAGAACAAAAACTTAATAATATAGTAATATCCGAATATATAATTTTTTGGGTATATACCGGTACGCCGGCTAAATACCCAGGTAAATGCCCATTTTTTATTTACCTACCCACGGGTATTTACCCATTGCCCATCACGGCGGTCTTTCGATCTCAAAATCTTATGTAACATAAAATGAAAATGTCGAGAGATTGAGAGACATTATATGTAGTAGCCACAACATTTTTTTTTTTTTAATATGAGAACTAAACAGCTATCAATTCGATGGCGCAGGTGCTTCGATGTTCAGAGAAAGTTGAAACAATGTAGAAAAATAACCTTTAACTGAATAAATAGTTTCTAAAAAAGCCGGTTCATATTTGATTGATTTTGCAAATGGCCCCGCAAAAGATCAAGCCGACCCTATAATATGAGTAATACAAATTTCAATATCTTCTCTATTTGTATATTAAATATATACGTGAAAAATACTATATTTTTAATTATAAAATGCTTTATGTTTGATTGTACAGAGATTCAAGGAGTGGAAAAATAGTACGCGATACAAATATAGAAAATATCTGGTTAATCGGAAGAAAACGGGTGGCGATCCTGATGTAAAAAATCTACTAAGTGATTTGAAAAAAAGAGATAGAAATGCTTGGGGTCGAGTCGTTATGGGGGGAAACTCAATTATTCCTGAGCTATGTGGAACTATGATAAACATGGGAGAGGAAAACGAAAATGTTAATGAAGAAAATAATATATGCATATTAGATATTCCAGAGTTGTTTGAAGATGGATGTCAATTGCTTCCACAAAGTTCAATTGAAGAGCAAAGGTACCAAGAAAATCTTTAACCTCAATCAAAATCGAAACGATCACGAGAACCGAGAAGAGAACTGAATATTCCGACTGGAAACATTTTAGAACAAATGTATAGAAATGTTCCACAAGAAGAGCAAAACGAAATTAAAGCTAATTGGAAACAGAAAGAAACTTCGAAACCTCAAACCAAATCAAAAGGGCCACGAGAACTAAATATTTAGACTCAATTTTTTTAGAATAAATGCATCGCAATGTTGTTCCACAAGAAAATTTGGCTGAAGCAATAAAAGAATTATTAAAATTTAAAATTGCTACCTTCAAATATTTGTATAAAGATTTCAAATTTGAATGCAAATATATATAATTTCTTTAAAAATATTATTTATTTCATAATTTCATAATTCTTTTCCTAGGATAGGTTTTATTTAATTTAGATATAATTATTGTTGGAATTAATAAATTATAATAAAAAATAGGTATTTACTTGTCCATCTTCAAATAATTTATTTGCCAATTCTGAAAAATACGGCATATGATAATCTAAATCGTTATTTGCGATATTTTTTGGTCATTTCTCAAATAAAGTAAAAACAGTAAAATGAGTATTTACTTATATAATTTGAATTAGAAACTAATTCATAATTAATTCTTATATATTCCCTTCGTATTTGTTGTCCAACGTCTCTTACACCTATTTCTAAATTATTCACTTGTGCATTATTGTCTTGTAAAATTGCAATTACGTTTTCATTAAGACTTGTCCCAGTCACGGCAACGAAAACATGGTTTAGAATTTCCAAGAATCCGGCTGTAATATTAAAAATTAACAACTGAAATTTTAAACGAAGAATGCGGAAGATGTAATTAATCCGATAACGGATCGATTTTAAAAGCAAAAGAGTAACAAATAAAAAAAAATACATTATAATGATAATATTAGCCATTTTTCAACTTCAATTTTCTTCAAAATATTAATATTTTTTAATTATCTAATTAAGATACCATGTAAATATATCTTTGTTGATTCTATTTATGTTTTGTTTTTAAAAACATATTATGTAGTTTATGAATAAATAGTGAAATTGTAATATGCAATTTTAGTATCGAAATTTACACATATGTCGCAGCATTGACTGAGACAAGTCCCTAGCACATTTAGGATATAAAAATTATGTATTTAAAAACTTTTGCAACATTTTATAAATTTATTTTGTACTTGATTATGGGCTCGAACTAGAGTATGCGATTAGTTGGTTCAGATGGTGAAAATAAGTGGTCTTTCCATAGTATGAATTTTGAAGCTAACTAGACCGTTAGGTAATGAAGGCTGGTCCTTTTGGGAACACAATTTCTTAGAAGTTTGCAAAAATGTGTCGAAGCAATGAAAAAGTACGTTACCAACATAAAATTACAGTTTTGTTAGCCTCGTCAATATTTCTTAAGAAAAGCTTGTTTTCAACCAAGCTACTTGAGAGTTGAAGGCTTGGTTTGCTTGAAAATTTAAGCTTTGTAATTTAAGGCTTGGCTTGGGCTTGATGAAACAGAAGCTTGGCTTGGCTTGAAAAATCAAGCTTTTTAGAACGGCAGGCTTGGCTTGATTTTTCAAGCTTTTTCAAGCCAAGCCAAGCTTTTAAGCTTCAAGCCAAGCCCGTGAATCTCTATATTCGATATACAAGCATTACGAATTTTCTCTCTTTGACATTATACAGAAACATTTATATTAAGAATTTATAATTATCCTATAGAAAGTAATAATTAATACGAGAATTTTTAAAAAATCAACTGGCACCTGGCACCTCCCACTTGCCAGGCGGGAACTCTACCAACTGAGCCACCGGCGATGTCAATTGATTTCTTTTGCACAAATCAGCTATTTTTTTTATAGCAACTGTAGTTGAATATAACGAACTATGCCGTCTATACTCGGAACAGCCTAATATTACGTGCTCATGGCAGACTAACATTTATTGCACCTCATACTAACTCCACTATATTAATCAACTCTTCAATATTTGTAACATCATACCTGCATTGCTAATACCATAAAATCATTCACTTAGCTATAGGTATATACTTCACATTTTATTATAATCATTACATTTATCACACCTTGATTATAAATAATCATTACCGCATTGTATAAATCCGTTTTATTCATCCATTAGTATATGTTCAGACACAGTGCAAAAAAGAAGCTAGGGCCTACTAAGTTTGACTCTCAAAAATAACTCTAAGGAGACCAATGATGCATGAGAGTCCTGATCCCCAATAGATGTTAGTGGTGACTTCTGATGCGGCTGCTGGAGATAGTAGATTAATGTCTGGAACTGTAGAATGTGCGCTGGTTCAATGACGTGTCAGCAGATTAGGACAGTTGCGTGTTGGTGCGGCGGTGAATATTGAACGAGAAAGCGTGTGCGAAAATATAGCGTATGAAGGATGCCTGTTTGATGGTTGACTGTGACAGCCAACAGAAAGCAAGTGCGACGAGGAGTGGAAGAGGGTAGACAATCTCTACCTTGCACGAGCGATTTACAGGTCTTACACAAAACAGTAGCTCTTAGGAGAGATAGAATATGGTACAGAGGCCCAAAATGTCAAGTAGGAATGTGAAGCTAAAAAATAAACTCTTATTCCTAACAACAGCACAAAAAACAAACAAAATACCAATAAATCGAAAACTAGATGCATATCAGAACTAAATGTTATGTAACAGCGTAGCATATATTGTAGGAAGAGCAATTGTTGTGCTAAATGATAAATAAATACAGAAAATATAACGTAGTGCATAACTAGTATATAAACTTAATTTTATTGTAAGCGATATGAAAGAAAAATAAAGTGTGAGTTGTTCAATCACTAAAAAATACCCTAATAATAAATAAGAAATAATTGAAAAATATGATAAAATATATGCGCTTAAATAACTTAAACTTAACCCAGAAATAAACGAATAAATCTTAAACCCAAACGAAAATAATTAAATATTTTTCAGAATGGAACTGTACGTCCAAACTAAACTATAAATACAGTGAATAATATAATCAGAAGTGCCCTATAATTGTATCAGATATTATGCTAAAATAATAACAAATAAAGTGAAGTGATATAAGCGTTTCTATGCAAAATAGAGTGAACTGCAATCAAAATTAATATATGAATGTAGAGTAGAATATATTGCACTATAGAACAAAAATTGAATAACATATGTAAGATAATATTTTTTGACAAATAACAACTACTTACTGTGTAAAAGATGGTTAAAGAGGTGTACAGAATATTTGATACTGGTGTACTGAATGTGTGTGTGAAGTGCAGCAGGAGAATGTAGTTAAAAAGCAGTCAAATGTGCCAAGTATACCTGCTAGTAAAGATAACCCAGATGCGTAGAAAATATTTATATATGCTGTAATAGCTAAATACAGGTTGAAATAAATATAAAAAGGATATATTCTTGTTAGTGTGATGAATATCACATTTGAAAATGCACTAGAAAAAATAACACGCGCGTAGCGTAAATATAAATAAAAATGCACTGATTGTACACTGCAGCATAAACAAATTGAAATAAAATGTAAGTGCAGCAATACCTAAAATTTATCGTCATAGCGGAGGTATAGAATACGAATCAAATGCATGCGAACACTTCAAGCATTAGCGAATGAATACAAGTGTCTATGAAAAAATCGTCAAAGAAAGAATGCTTGCTACTATCGCCAGAAGACGTTGGACAATTACTTTTATAAGAAAGCATAACCGCATTGTTAATAAGCATTACGTCACTCATTTATTTTCATTTTAAGTATATATATATATATATATATATATATATATATATATATATATATATATATATATTTATACGATATATACATATATATATATATATATATATATATATATATATATATATATAAATTAAATTTGTGTTCAACTTAATATTGAAAAAAAACAAAAGTTTATTTTCATAAATTTATTTATTGAACTTATATTCTCTAAGTACAAAGAATCACTTATCGAGTCGATATGTAACGTGGAGAGTCGTTAATACAATAATGAACGCTTATCACTAGAATACATAGATTTTTATAACTACAATTCCAGAATAATCTGGTATATATTGGTTATAGCAGAAAAGTACAAGTGTTAACTGTTATCATGGTTGATAACAACTTAGTAGTTTTCCTATATGGTCAAACAAAGGAAATGGGTATAACATAATTTATATATATATATATATATATATATATATATATATATATATATATATATATATATATATATATATATATATATATATGGTCAAATATACAGATTTTTCTGATTTTTTTTTCTGTAAATAAGAATCATCATATCGACACTAAAGTTTTGGTTTCCTAGGAAGTGGTGTCGACATTTAACAGCTAAAAGAGCGGTAGCGCATACAAAAAGTAATACAGCCGTCTCAATTGAATCAATCGAACAAAATAAAATCACTTAACACGTATATCATACACTGTTTTTTCTACAAACACTATTTTTCATTTAAATTTGTATTTCTAATATTTTTTTGGCATATATCAAAAATGTCAATTTGTTGTTCCATTCATCATTACCAAGGTAACGAATTCGCTTTTAACACAAGTGTTAAAAGTAACAATGGCTGCCGCCTTTTAACATTAATGTGATAGTAGACTCGTAGAAAAAAAAATATAAAGGCCAACCCTAAGTTATGGAAAATATATCCCGTATTCTTTTATAATTATTTCCACCATAATATTTCTTTATAATAGACACGTTGCTTGTTCGTTTAAAAATTTATTATTTATTATACTTCTTATAAATAATGAATATGAATAAAATTATATTGTTTTTTTTTATTATCATAAATCATGGCCATTTCTACTAATTGACAAATTATTTAAATTTATATTTAAAATTGCAAAGAAACCAAACACTTATTAAAACAGTTTTGTATACAGCTTTTAATTCTGTACAACATTGCACTCTATAGCTTTGGTTGTAAAATGAACAGGAGAACAGGAAATTACATAAAATTAAAATGCCATATTATATCCCTATGTTTACTCTTAACCACCACCAACCGGTATAAAAAAACAGAACATAAGTTGAGATTTATTAGTTTACCTGATATCTAATTACAAAGTTAAAAAGTATATATTTTTTATCTAATTCCGTTTTAACAATTTGTCAAATTATTGTTTTATTTGCTACGTGAAAAAAAGTGCACTCGTCTGTAAATGTGGAAATTGATTCCGATACTAAACTCAGTTATAATTATTTGTTCGAAAACTGTCAATTTTAATTGCTTTAGTAGGTAGGATTTACGGCTTCAACATTTGATATTACTTTATGAATATCAACGTAGATGCGCTGTTTCGTAGTAATTCATTTCGGCACAATTTGGAATTAAATTGCAGCAATTAGTCAATTTTAATAATGGCTTAATAGCAGTTATTATTATTCTAATTTAGAAATAATACACATTTACCCATAAACATGTAAAAAATATACTACCCATGTCCAGAATATTACCAGATACTAGTCTCACTGTGAGATTATGGTATACGTCTGTGATATTACGTAATACCTTCATTTTAACTTAACAAAAACCGAAGGGAAATTGTAAAAAACTTTTTATTAATTTAAAATTCACATAATTTTTCCACATAATATTCTAATTAAATTGCACTTAGTTCGTCTCTTAAATCTTGGAAGGAACTTTTTGTTCGTGTCAACTGCCACTGCTTCAACTTTTGAATGACCTCGGTATCCAGCCTGTCTCTCATTTTATGTTCCTCCGTTAGATGACGTGGTATGCAAATAAACACTTTTCGAAAATTAAATGATTCGTGGATATTTCAAAATACTAAGCCCTGGCTAATATTCAATTCTTTAAAATATCATGAATTATCAGGCAATCGCTTGTAGTTTGCGAACTTATCGAAAGTAGTTAGATTTTGTCTTGTATAGTACCCTATTAAAAAGTTATCAAAATAGAACCTACATCAACCTACATTGCGTACTTAAACAGGCACGAAAAAGGTCACTTTCTGGGCAAGCGGACAAAATAGTTATTTATGTACCTAGGACAAAATTTGCATATTACAGCAGAGCTTGAGTTTGCTTATGCATTTTTTGCCGAGATGCATATTACATTTTCCTGTCTATCTTACTAATAATAGATTTAGAAGGGTAGTACACACAATTACAATAATATTAAATCGTAGTAAGCTTAACGAACGAAAAATGATGGCTTAGCGTATGAAAAAGGTTTTGCGGACGAAAAGGTCTGCGGACGAAAAAGGTTTGCGAACGAAAAGTGATAACCTTCTAAAAAGTGTCATTTGTCGTCCGAAAATAAGTACGTAAAATTTCACTTTTCATTTAGGTAGACATAAAAATATATTATTAGCATTGAATTACTGTATTTTTGTTTTTTCTATAGTGTACCCATACAAATAAGTCTTTACTGTAATTCCAAAATTATAAATGCCAAAATGCGATATCGGGCACAGCCTTGACAATTCTCAATTTCTCTGTGAATAATCTTCGTAGATTTCACGTCTTCTGAATGAAGAAAGCGTATCATTTCAGGTACTCATTTCTACCTATGCACCGTTTGACAACGGAGCACTTATGTATAGTTAATTGATATAAAATCACTACAAAATAGAAATAAAAAGAAACACACCTTTTTTAAAGTTTTACATTATGAGATCTTCAAGAAATTTTAGTTCATTACTTAGTTTCTCGATTCAATGGGTGTCTCAATATATCGAGGCGCTCTTGTCTAATAGCATTGCTTTTTCGTTTTTTAGACCTTTTCAGTTAAGAAAATGCAAATTTCTAATTTCTAGGTATTTTATTTTATTATTACATGTATCCACAATTTTTATAACCTTTTTCCAAATTTTTTAAATGTTATGTGTCCAATAGATTTTTAAATATTTAGTGATCCAGCAATGTATTAATTAATATTATTAAAATATTTTACATAAATGTAAAAGGGAAGGAAAATTTAAATTCCTAGTACCCAAATACAATTATTATATTTATTGGCATTTCCAATTATTTTATTTAAAATTAATTAGAAAGTTATAAATTGTAAAAGTACAAAAATTTAATTGTCAAATACATGATTTTATCAATTAAATTCTTGAAATAAAAATAGTAACAAATTATAACCATATTTTTATAATTTTGTAAAGGATAATGTAAGTACGCAGAAATATATTTTATATTTTTGGTTTTGTATTGAACAATATTTTAAAAGGATTATAATATTGATTTGTATATAAATTAGAGAAGAGGTACATTTTAGAAAAATTTTCAACAATGAAAGATAAATAAATAAAATAAATAAATATATCATTACGGCATATTACGCATTGCTGGGTGTGCCAATGATATATCCTAAATTGATTTCTATTAATTTGCTGGTATAATTACATTGAACTTTTACTCGTCTTTAAAAATTTTATTACGTAATGCCAAAACAGTCAATTTTACTTGTAATAATACGGTCTCAGAGAGACTAATGCATTTGGCGATAGAATATAATATTTGACAAGTTAATGCAAGTGAAATTAAATTGTATTAGCTATGTGATATACGAACCATTAAGAAACTGTCTTCAACGTTTACTATCTGAGGAAAATGTCATGAAAAGTGGAGAACGGATGTCATCTTGCAACGAAGAGAAATGTAGGAATCTCTGTAGCTGTAGGTGTAAGCACATTCATATGTCACATTTAAACTGTTGTGGATTTATTCGATTTATCCCGACGTTTAACTTATAATCTCCAGCATTGATTTATAAAATTTAATCTGTTATAATTTCCTCAAATATCGTTAGAAAATATTTCCTTCAAGGAGTAACAATTCGTTTATTGCAATTACTTGTTTACCTTATATTTTCAATTTATAATTAATAATGAGGATTAAAAATCTTCGGGATATCAGTCAACAGGATTTATTTATTTTGACAACTCCGACGTTTCGGCAACACAGTTGCCTTCTTCAGGGATATGTCTATAAAAACAACATAAAAATGATAGTTGCAGTCAATATACAAATGTTTATAGGTTGAAACATTTAAAAAACCGTCAAACCTATAAACATTTGTATATTGACTGCAACTATCATTTTTATGTTGCTTTTATAGACATATCCCTGAAAAAGGCAACTGTGTTGCCGAAACGTCGGAGTTGTCAAAATAAATAAATCCTGTTGACTGATATCCCGAAGATTTTCAATCCTCATAATTCTCCACAGTCGATCAATTTTATCTTATTATAATTAATAATATATACAGAATGTCCAGGATAGTTTTTCCAACATGGGGGATCTCGAGAACTATGAGAGATACGAAGTTGATTAAATTATTTAAAAAAATACATAGGTCACTGGATATTGGCAAAAATGTAAATTATGCAGTTTTTTAATTTTTATATAAACGCCATATTGGAAAGTTTCACCATTAAAAAGTAATTTTTTTAGCTTTCCAACCATGTGTAATTTGTCTATTTTAATTTTTTATTTGTTTTAAACACTAAAAACAACAATTTCTAAATTTATAGATTAAAAATAATGGTTGTTGCAATGAAACAAATGAAAAACACAATTATTGGAAATAACAATTTGATTATTTTCATTGATGAAGATGTGTAAATTAAAATCCAGTATTATTTCACATTTGGAAGGTATTTGAAAATATAAAACATCTGATGTGGCCAGCACATAACCTCCCGTCAATTCCATGTTTAAAATAGCAATGAGCTTCCGATTGATCGTTTGTAAAGAAAATCTAATTTCTCGTTCCAATAAATAGAAAAGTCTGTAATACGAAATTTTAGATCATATTCTATTATGTTTTTCCTCGAAAATCTGTTAAGAGCTCCAAATTAAGTACCACTTCCGGTTTATCATAAGAATAGTCAAAATCGAGTTTTAAATACCAAATTTGAAAAGTTTCGGATTTTATCAATATATCATAATATTTTTCACGAAAATCTGTTCAAAGTCAAGTAAAGTATCACTTCCGGTTTATAAATTTTAGAAAAAATGTAATATGACCTTACTAACATAAAAGTTGTAAATACTAAATTTGAAGAATGTTCATATATATCAGAATATTTTTCACAAAAATCTATTCAGAGCGTCAAGTAAAATATCATTTCTGGATTATCAATTTAACCCTCTGATGCATGACGCTAAAATTTTACATCTGTACATGAAGTGGGTCAATTTGACCCAATAATTTTTTTGGCTGATAATATTAAAACAAATTAAATTTAATTGACTTTTATTCAAATAAAAAGAATTACAGTACTATTTGTGTGATTATAATGGGTATTATATTTTTCTTCAAAGTATAATTATAAAATAAGAAAATTTTAAATCGAACACTTTTGACAAACTATTCTACTATGGTCATTACAAATATAGATTTTACATTTACAAGTTTTTGATGTTTTTCTGTCTGTTTTTGAATCACATAATGCACACCGTTTTCTTTTACTGCCTTTAGAACTGCCTGATAGTTCAGGAACTTCAAATTTTATTCCACATAATATCATAGCTTCTCTTACATGATGTTTCAGCATTGTGTTAGAACTTCTCGTGAGCATATGTGGCATAAACAATTGTCTACATAAATCTCTCAAGAAAAGTCTCCTCTTATGTGTAACATTGTTGTAATGATCTCCATGTTGTGCATCGAATATTATCCAAGAATTAATTCCAGCAATATCAAGTATATTGCTGAAAATAACCATTGGCCAGCGTCTGGATTGACGTTTACAAGAATAAGTCCTTGCTTTTTGGTCAAGAGAGTCAACACCCGATTTTGTTGCATTATAATAATGAATAATTTCTGGTTTGGTTTTGCGCCCATCCAAAATTTCCTTATCGTTGTGCATAGTACTCAAAAGTATTACACATTTGTTTGGCTTTGTGACATAACTTACTAAGGTAATATCTTCAGTGAATCCAAACAAACTTGAAAATAAAGCTCTACTTTTATCAGGCTTCATAAAAGGTGGGATTTCTCTCTTGTTTTGGCGTAAAGTTCCAACCAAAGTTAGACGCTTTTCTAACAATCTTTTTGCAAGCGGTATGCTCGTAAAAAAATTATCAGTGGTCACGTTGCGCCCACTATTTTTTATTGTTTCGGTCAATTTATCGACAATAGTGAAACCTAGATTTTGTTGGATTGGCTCACCTGGCGGACGGCCCGTATAAACTATGCCATCAACCGCATACGATGTTGCACTGTCGCATATCCAGAAAATTTTGATTCCATATTTTGAAGGTTTGCTGGGCATGTTCTGCAAAAAAGGACAACTGCCCCGAAATGGAGCTAGTTGTTCATCAACCGTAACGCACTCCCCTGGTATAAATGATTTTTTGCAATTTTTTATAAATTCTTGCCAAATGTAACTTATTGCTGCCAGTTTTCGGTCTGTAATCTGGTTTTTCTTGTCC